>CARXXK010000003.1:58206858-58237012 GCA_949089665.1 Macrosiphum euphorbiae | reverse complement strand
CACAGTTTTAAATGTTTGTACAATTTTATTTTTTTGTCTAGTATTTATATACTTTCAATGATCGTGTAACACCTACCTACCTCTGACTATGTAGGTAGACATGTATATATTATTTTTTACCTACCTTAATATAGGTATTTTGTTTACTTAATACTTGCATAACATTTTAAAAAGATTGAATTAGTTAAATTATAAATATGTAAAAAAATATTATTTATAAACCACTGCTGATGTAGGTAGTAATGTAGTGTACCTACAAATATAAAATTGAAAATAATTACAGGGTTTTTCAATCATCGATGAACTAGACCAGCGGTTCTCAAACTTTTTTGTTCGCGGAGCCCTTATATTCCTAAAAAAAATTACGGAGCCCCAAAAATCAGAAATGTCTATATGAGACAACTAAAATTCATAAAAAAAATGATGCCAATTGTAAATGATTTGCTTTTTATTTTTATTTTCTGTAAAATACGAATATATACAAATTATTCAATTAATATTAATTTAATTAGAAAAAAATAACATAAAATTTTAGCAATTTATTTATTTATTAATGTGATCCGTGATGTTGGCTTTTTTTATTGACCAGTATTTTTATATTTGGCTTGATAGGCGAGAGTTGAATACGCATATCTGCTTCAGCATCCAATTTATTACGATATTTCAGCCAAGTAACTAAGTCGAAATAACCAAATTTTATCACTAAGTCTGAGCTGTAAATTAAATGGGTGATCGGTGAAAAAAACGTACAATTCATTGCGCAATTCGAGTAAGCGTACAAGTGTTTTTCCCCGAGAAAGCCATCTTATTTCGGTATGGTAAAGTAGTGATTTGTGCATACTTCCCATATCTTCACACAAAATTGTGAACAGTCTTGTGCTCAATGGTCGAGATTTTACGAAATTTATAATCTTCACTGCCTCATCAAGTACATTTTTAAGAGGTATTGGCATCTTTTTAATAGCAAGTGCTTGACGATGAAGAATGCAATGACTATTACTACAATTGTTGGTTACTTCTTTAATTCGCGAAACCACGCCAGCAGTTTTTCCAACCATTTCCGTACCATTTGTCAAATGAACGAAAAACCCGACTTTTATCTAATCTCATTTTGACAATGACACAAAATATGACATATGTGGATTTATAAATACCTATTTTAAAGTTTTAAATGTTTAAATGTTTAAAATAATACATATTGGTACGGTCCAAATAGTATTGATTATAAAAATAAAAATTTAACTAAGAAATATAATAATAATTTAATAATTTAAATTTAATTAATACAGATATTCTCAGGGAGCCACGGAGCCCCTAGACTAATCTCGCGGAGCCCTAGGGCTCCGCGGAGCACAGTTTGAGAACCGCTGAACTAGACTACCAAACTAGACGTCCAAAATTGTTTTTGCACCATTCATGTGAAGTTACAACAATTTCTTTAATTGGATTTTTAAACCGTTATCTTCATAGTAGCTACCATTCCATATTAAAATAATCATTGAACACTAGTTCAATTCGTTCCTCTAAAAATAGTTATGTCTTTATTAAAAATACAATACATATATAAATGTTAGAGCATGACATTTTAGTAAGGTACCTATACCTATTTTAATTAAGAATCTTATGTTTTAGTAAAAATAAAACATTTAAGTAAGATTGGTATTTTGTTTCTATGTTAGGAAGAACCTAGACAATCTTTTTAGCTAACACAAAAGGTGTGTACAAGTACAATACACTTAGTCCAGTAAGAAATGTTCACTCTGAGGTAGGTATAGGTACCTACTAAAGTAAAAAATAAAAATAACTGTGTAGAGATCACATTCTACGCATTAATTTATTGAATTATAATAACATAATAATATTGTTTAATATTAGTTAGGTACCTTTTGGCTTTTCCTACTAAATAGTTATTTTAATTTGTTTAAATTAAATAATATAATATAATATTTAAATTAATATTATATATATATTATTAAATTAAATTAAATTATTTGATAAATGATAAAAAAAAAAGCGGGCAATTTGAAATGGGCCAATGAGAACGTGGTTGGTGAAATGTACATACATTTCATCCCCCTCCCCCCACAACCATGGCCAAATAACGACACTGCAACCTATATGTACTTTAATAGCCTATGATATTCTACCCACATTTTGTTTCTATATTCTATACCCTACAATCATTACTTTATATTTTATAAGCCTAACGAATAAAAAAAACAAATAGACGTGGTAACTAAAAATTCTTCTTTTGTAAATACGGTTTTATTTTTTCACTGATTTTCAAATTTAGGCGGAACACTTCCTCTAAGTAGGTACCGGTTAAGAGCCACTGGGCACTGGTGTAGGTCATAGGAATTATAGATCTTATAAGATATATGGTAGGAACATTAATGCGTTTCGATTTTTTTTAGCGGTTCTAAGCTTCAGGGTGCCTTAAAATTTCGTACAGAATTTTCCTTAATTTTGAGTTGTGGTTAAAATGCATCAGAATCTCTGGTTTATCAATTTTTCGGATTTCCCAACCTTGTCTTCCAAGATGTTAACCATGTCCATCAACATTTTAATTAACTGTCAAAATAAATTATTATACAGTGAGTACTGAATAGGTAATTGAGTATCATCAAAACATTTTCCTAAAAACTAAAAAAAATACTAGTTATTTTTAATAATCCATTTATTAATTAAAATGTAACCACAGAATAATGTTTTCTGTGCATTTACTTTATCACAATACTGATACCTCATGGATCATACATTGACAACATACATATTGCCCAAAAATGTACTCTGTATACTGTATAGTAAATTGTCATATTAAAATAAATAATAATATTATGATCAATATGTTAAATTAACTGATCTGAATTGATTGAAAAATGTAATAATTACAGTGTATACTTAATACTATGAGGAAAATGAAAACTGAACCAAAAAGTAGTAAAAGGTAAACATCAAACATTCTTTCAAAACAACATAAAATAATATTCTAATAAATAACACAAAATTCCTAAAGATAACCATAATACTGATTCTACAATATGTTTAAAAATAATTAATAAAATAAAATAATAACAGAACAGAAAACCAAGAAATACAAACTAATTAGGAAACTTATTTTAAAATTAAACATTCACTAGAAATTTGCTCGCTCAAACTGGTGTGGAAAAAAACCCACCTGAATGTTTGCACCATATCGTTTACATTGTTCATTATCCCGCACTGGAGTAATATGGGGATAATTTTACACCGGTTTGGCACAACAAATTTCTGATCATAAATCATACAGAAAAAAAGTATTTTCAGTTAAATTCGAATTGGACATTAATTACAAATAATTCAAATATTTTTAAAAACAATGTTATTTCCACGCTTGATTTCTCTCAATTATTTTTTTTTCAGCATCTGAATACCGAAGTATGCTTAATATAGCGTTTAAATGTCCAGTGGTATTAGAGGGATCTGTAAGATAATAGTAAAATGCTGATTTTAAGAATTGCAATGTCATTTCAGCATCATGTATTGGCCGTTGACGTTGTTGTTCCAATTGTTGTTGGAGAATAGTTTCATACATTGCCTGTAAAACACAACATAAACATTTTTTTTAATAGGCAAAGTTAATAAGAAGACACTTTTGCAAAGCTATTAGTTATCTCCAGTTGGCCATGACCAGGAAAGCCAGTGCAGTAGTAGTTATGTACACACTTTTCTACAATATCGTGTTTATCTACATAAAAACAAAAAGAAAACATACACAAAAAAACCATACATTATGTTCACTTACTAATGGGACAGGATAATAACAGAAGTAGTGCGTAAAATATATTTCACCTGGGCAAATAAAGCTATCAAATATCAATATTATAATTAATCTACAAATATTTCCACTATTCAGTATATATTTTACACAAATAAATCTACAGATGACAATCAAAAAAATATCATGTTTTTTTACATATAAATGTATTACTTATCATTGCCAAGAACTTTTATATACAATTGTCTATTATATAATATAGAAATTTCACTCCAGCCTGACAAAAATTAAATTCGGTTTTATATAAAAAATGTAATATCATGTGCAAAAGAGAACTCGAAATTTAAGTGGTGAAACTTTAATAATAATTTTATGTACTGATGTAGTTAAATAGCTCATAATCAAATGATTAATTTGTATTTTCAATAAAAAAAAAACCAAAAATATATGAATTTTATATATTTTTTGTATTATATAATTATTATATTCCATAAAATGTCATTATAAAATAATGTATGTCATAACATGACCTATTGTTGTCATATATCGTCATTAACTACTTGCCAAATAAAAATAATAAATAACAATAGACAATAGTAATAAAATCAAATATAATTTATTTTAGAAATCCACTCCAGTATAGATCAATGTACAACTCGCTTAAACTCCCATGCGTATCAAAATTAAAATGCCAATAAATTTGCACATAAGAGGGGATCTGAGAGACGAACCTTTTTCGTGCCGATCATCCAAAGGGCAATGGCCTCAGGTCCGGATAACAAAGCGCCACCAACACTTTGGCTACGTCCCTAAATTTTAAACAAATTCTAAAAAGATTCTAAACAAAAAATTGTTTACTCAAGACAAACGTGTACAGTAATAATTTGTAAAATTAAATTTCTACATGTTAGTGAACACAAACACAGGAAGGTTAGAATTAGAATATTTGAATAGAATGTAATATAGTAAAGTAAAATGATAACAAACAATATATTGTCTTACTTTGGTCTTTTTTAGTTGTAACTTAACATTACTCAGCTCATCAACACAGTCTTCAACTTCCTGACCATTAGTCTCAGTATCCTAAGTAAGTATATCAATACAAATAATATAGAATACTAGAAAATCAATAAATAATACCAACCTTTTCTAGACATACAATTTGTTGAGTTTGTGTTGGAATTACATGATTTTTGTCTGGGTCCAATTTGTATAAGGAGTTTTGAATATTTTCTGTAATAGCACCATAGAAATGTTGGTGTGTTTGATCAGTTTCAGTCTTCTAAACACCCATATAAAAGTAAAAAAAATACATTAATAAAAGTTATTTTTTTATTATTATTTTAAAAAAATAAACCTTATCTAAGTGTAATACTGATTGAGTCTGAGTAAGAACATCACAAAAAGTCTTCTTTATGTGATCAATAGTCGTTTTAGTATTATCTGGTACAGTTTTAGACCGTTTAAGGAAATCATTTTCCATTTCAAGTTCTTTGATTTTGATATATGCTTCATCAAGTAATGGTTTTAATCCATAATATCTTAAATAACATACATATCACATTACAAAATTGATATGGCTTCAAATGCAATTTGTATTATTGTTGTGTAATTACTTCATTTGTGTATGATAAAAAAATAAAATAGAAAATAATATCTTGGGTTAACGGCAGAATTAAGTTGATTGTTTTGTTGTTGTACATTTTGTAATTATTAAAGAATATAATATACATAGTGATTTATCAAGCATGATCACCCACATTTTAGATTCTGAGTGAGCAGAGCGATGAATGTATTGATTTTACAATGATGTGTATCTGTATTCTGTGTACACGACAATTAGTTGAAATAATTCTTTGATTTTCAACATCAATTTTTTATTCGATAGGAAAGTGAATCTAGTTGGTGCGTTCAGGAGGTCAAATCTTAAAATTCTCAGTAGTTTTCAAAAAAGCTGGGAAAAACAAAAAAAAAAAAAATCGATTTTGGTTTTTAGAACTCTGAGATACATGAAATTTTCACTGAATATTTAATGTTTATAATACCATTTTCTATACACCATAATATTATCTTGAGCTGTTTAAGGGCATATTTTGTATTTTTTTTTCCAAAGATGTCAATACAATTTTATTTGTTGGGTCAAAAAATTTGAAAATTGAATACAAGACTCCTAATATACAGTGTGTTCACGCTAAGAGGTACCACTAAATATCTCAGCTGGATGACTTCTGATTGAAATGGGGTTTTCAAGAGGTGATAGGGAGTACTTAAATACACATTTTCAGACCAGTTTAAAATTTTTAGCTCACTCGATACACGCATGCGCAATACAACTTACTTTTTTTTAAATGGCAACCCCAGTTTTTTAATGCAGATTCGAGTAGAGTATTTTTTTTTAAACATTTATTGTATAAAAAGTTTTTTTCTATTTTCAAAACTGACCAAGTTAGAGTAAGTCAAAAGTTGGATTTATGCATAATATGCATAATATGTGTTTAATGCAATTTTCATTTATAACCACTGGAAATAATAAAATAAGTGCCAAATAAATGTTTAATGGTTGACGAAGTGGCCGAGCGGACTAAGGCATCGGTTGCGACGCGCACCGTCGCCGGTTCTAACTCGGCCACGGGTGGCATTTTTCTTCTGGCAGTCACGGTGTCCGGAGAGAGAGGCCGACATGGTGACATCCCCGTCTGGGCATGCCAGATACCTACGTGTGTGTTTGTTTTGGCAGAATTTTTACCCGTAGGTATCTGCCATGCCCGGGTGGGGGATGTCATCCTTTCTCTCCGGACACCGTGACTGCCAGAAGAAAAATGCCACCCGTGGCCGAGTTAGAACCGGCGACGGTGCGCGTCGCAACCGATGCCTTAGTCCGCTCGGCCACTTCGTCAACCATTAAACATTTATTTGGCACTTATTTTATTATTTCCAGTGGTTATAAATGAAAATTGCATTAAACACATATTATGCATATTATGCATAAATCCAACTTTTGACTTACTCTAACTTGGTCAGTTTTGAAAATAGAAAAAAACTTTTTATACAATAAATGTTTAAAAAAAAATACTCTACTCGAATCTGCATTAAAAAACTGGGGTTACCATTTAAAAAAAAGTAAGTTGTATCGCGCATGCGCGTATCGAAAGTGTTAAAAATTTGTAAATTTGTCTGAAAATGTGTATTTAAGTACTCCCTATCACCTCTTGAAAACCCCATTTCAATCAGAAGTCATCCAGCTGAGATATTTAGTGGTACCTCTTAGCGTGAACACACTGTATTGTTACAGAATTTTTAAGTATACCCATAATTTCTATTTTCTGATATATTTTGTACTACTTAAGGAGTGTCCTGTAGCGATACAAACTTCTATTTTTAAAATGAGAACCCAAGCCTTCCTTTTTAATGCAAATTATTTAGTCTATGATTTTCTTGAACATTTGGATGTATCTATAAAATTATTCTAATGAGTAGTTTCTGAATTACTAAAATGTTTATACTAAGGATAGTAATTAATAATAATCTTTAAAAATGGTTCAACAGAAATATAACTGCTACTATACAGCGACCAAAACTCGTCTGATCTCGAGCATTCCCACTACAAAATCTGCCCATATGCTGGCCACTGCCACCGTCATTGCTACAATAAGGTGTTATAAAGTGGGAGAAATTTGGGTACGAAAACGCGGAGCTCGGTCATTTGGATGCGCCTCTCTCAGTGGCCGCAATATAGTATTTATTATACTTGGACAATTTTTACAAATTATTTATACTGATAGATCAATAGTAATTACCAACATTTTTCTACTTAACCCATTACCAAAATGGTTTGTGTAATTCAAAAACTACTCGCTCGAATTTTAATTTAGATACATTAAAATTCTCAAAAAAATTATCTGCTGAATAATTTAAAGTGAAAAAGGGTTGTTCCTATTTGAAAAACCGAAGTTTGTATTGTCATAGGACCATCCTTACGTGGTACAAAAAAACTCAAATATTTGAAAATATTGTCGTCAAGTGTATCTCAAAATTCAAAAAATCAAAATTTGAATAGATGCATAGTTAAAGCATAAAAATAGGGTGAGCATGCTTAAAAAATCACTCTGTATACAAGTCTACATAAATCATTTTTTTCTTGATTTGCTTTTTTGACAAACCAAATAATATTTGTCTTTAACTCAACCTCTGTAGCAAAAATCAATTTTTCTAATCATACAAGAGTATAATTATGTTACTATAAATCAAATTATTTCGTTCTTCATTAATTCTGACTTTGTCATTAAAAATGTTTGTTGTTTTGCAATATTATTCTTGCAAGTATATGAAAATATGACTGGAGTTTCAACAATTAATATAACCTCTTTAAATCAAAATTTGGGTAATTTCTAATAAATAAAATTAGAAGATACATTTAAGTTTTGTAGACTATAATATGAAATATACTGTTTACATTTTTACTTCATGATAAATGAGTTAGAAAATTAACAACTCTTACTTTTCATGAAGTTCTCCTAAGCGTTTCAATAGTTCTTCAATCTTATCATTATGCTTCTCGCGCAACTCGTCATAAGCTTGTCTTAATTTTTTAGCTTCATCATATTCATCACCATGTCCTGAATCTGCTGGTGATGGTGATGGATTCAAAAAACTCCTTGAAAGTTTACTAAAATTAGAAATAGAAAGAACAATTAAAAAAATTCAATAACATTTTCTATTCAAAAGAATAATTACGTTGAATCACGTTCAGGGGTTTGTTCTTTACTGGGTATGAATCTAGCTGTGTCTTCATCTTCATTACCTTCAGCAATTGAATCGTTAGCAGTTTCATAACCACATTTTACTTTAAGTTCAATATTTTCTTTGTTAAGTCGATCAATCTCTGTATCTTTATCATTAAGTTCACTGTGAGCATCATTTAGCAATCTCTAAATTATTTAATAACTATTATCATATTATTGAATATTATATGGTTAAAATGACTTTATTTTACTCTAAGATTTCTGATAGTTCGACTAGATCTCTGTGTAGGAGTAAGGTACTCTTCACTGCCTATATTTGAGGGGCAATAGTGTAAATAAGCTTTTTTGCGGCTGGAATATGTGGTGCCATTAAGAGCAAACATAGAATGGCCATTATCACACTGACTGCTGGTTGTACTGCCAAAACTTTTTTCTGATGCACAATCGTCATCTTTTTCATAAGTATTTAAAGTTTGCTAAAAATAATATTAAGAACTTAGATTAAAACACAAATCAATCAAGTTGAATAAATTAATGTATATTATGTTATTATGTTTTAATATATTTATCAAGTGTAGTGCATTTAGTACAGTATACATAAAAACCAAATAAAAATATAAATTTGTACCAGCTTTATTATTATTGTTATTAATTTCCACATGTATGAATAGGTAGTAAACATTTAGTAAATACTAAAATAAATACATACAATATTACTTGATAAGTATTAAATATTGTGTTTATTTGAAATAGTCTTTCAAATTGATTTAATATTAATTTTTATGTATGAATTTTAAGTTAATTTTTGTTTTACATAATATACCTATATTATTCTTGATAGAATTGTGTACATTAGGCTTTCATGAGCTTAGTAAAACATTTTTGCATCCAAACTAAATTTTCCAAGTGCTGACTAACATTGGATTTCATCATAATGGTCCTACAATTGGTAACATTCCAACATTCAGAACTTTATTTTCTAAAAGCATATTTCAGAACATTTTAAAAATAGAACTTCATATAAATAGCATAATAAATATATGGCTTATCTGGTTTTAAAAATATTAAAACCCTATTGTACAGTAATCTACAAGTTTATTACAAATATTATAATTCATAACCAATTAAAAATGATTTATTAGAACCTACTCTACCTAGTCCAGAACAAAAGTCTAACCAACAGATAATTAAAAATATTATATTTAGTTGAATAAAGAACAATAGAATTGAAGACACTACAAAAAAGTAAATTTCTAGGGACTACGGTTTATATATTATATATGGGTAAACATGAAAAAATATATTTGTGCATACTAAATGCAAATAGGGATGGTAGAAAAGTAGTAGTTCATATTAAAAACAAATTGTTTTGGGCATATATTCATAAAAACATTTCTATAATTTTTATCTTAAATTAATTAATATTTCTTCTTTTTTTGGTTTAATAATGATATTAATTATTATTTATAACTTTTGTCAAAACAACAATTGACAAATTTAATGTGTACTTTTACATCAAGACATTAAAAAGCTAACTTTTTTATGCTATTCATCTAATTATCTACACAGTACACATAATAAATTGGTATAATGTTGTGATTAATTAATTGATGTGAAATTATCAATAATTACTTACTTAATTTTGATATTTGACAAAACCGTTGAAATGTATGTTAATAATAATTTACTTATCATTGAAAACTATAAGTATCATTATTTTTACTGACAACCATTATGTTTATTCCTAACTAAAAGTCAACATCTTATTGTTATATATATATATATATTATTTAAAAAAAAAAATACCATCTAAATATTTAGGTGGGTACAAAATTTGTGATAACATAAACCTATATTTAATTGACTAATTAATTATTTATTTATTGATGTATATCAAAATTATTTATTATTATGTTTAATTGACTTGGTCTATATTATTATATTGTGTCGGAAAAAATAATGATCGTCTATTATCATTGAATTAAAGAAAATTTGAATAGTACCAGAAACATTAATTTAATAGTTACAGCCTTGTATGTACTTAATTTATAATATACCTATAGTTATTACTTATTATAAATGTGAAAAACAGTTTTTCACTCACTAGACTCTGGTGTCTTTGGATCTTCGGTGTCTTATTTGAGTGCCGCAACCAATTCGGCTTTGGAATACGGCTGGGAGATGCATTATTACTGTTTGACATCCTGAGATCAGACAACATTAACAATTATTAATAATAATAAATATAATCGGTACCTAACTGTTGGGATAAAAATTAATTACGATCGCACACGTCATAATATTATTAGGCAGACGACGTGGATCAGCCTTGTGTAATTTGCGCAACGCTCTACAAATATGACTGCGAGCGCTGAGAAATATAGAAAGGAAAAAGACTAAATTTTTTATGAATGTTTAAAAACTCACATGAATGTCGCGGAACTGGTAATGGTGTCATCATCACCAAATATTTATAGTACGCGACGAAATTGGTTTAGGTACATCGGATTTCATTCTGAAACCCGTATCGATCGGCATAAGTACATAATAATAACGGTACACCTACTGCACCAGTTTATTTAGATTTTAGTTTATGTTTAGTAGGCCATCATTTTAATCTTTTTTCTATGTCATAGGCATTAGGCATGAACAGGCCGATGTTTAATAATAGTATCAATAATCAATTTGGAACCGGCTTCGTAGTTCGTAATAATTTATAATAGGTATTAATTAATTACAATTACCTATAATAATAATATTTTCGACGATAAAGACGTGTACACTACGGCAATACGGTATAAACTAATAAACTATAAATATTAAATATTCGTCACGCTACTACGCTATAGTAGTTAATAATATAGTCGTTGATGGTTGTTCCATACTTCCATAATATCAATATGTGACGCGACGAGATAGATAACTACACTAGATAAGACGATAATTGGTAGTGGTAGTGGAGTTATTGTTGTTGTTGTTATTGTTATTGTCGATGCGCCGACGCGGTAAAGCCGGTAACCTCGTCGCCCCGTCGTGCGGAATCTCAAATAGGTGGCTGCCGCCTGCCGGACTGTGACGGACGACAATGGCGCATTGCGACGACTCCGGTAGTCCGGTGTCCGGTCCGTCGGTACTTCGGTAATAATTGCTGCTGTTACTTGCTGTTGCTAGCACTCGTAGTGGAGGAAATACAAAATACTAATTGCCAGACACACGTCCGACGCGCAAATACAATTTATTATAATAATAAAATGATTATATAAATAAATAACTTTGCTAGGTATGCATTTTACGTTGAAACTTGAAAGTAATAATTGTAAATCATGGTAATTGGTAGTTCGAAATCGAAGGTTATTTTATTGCCTATGTGGCTATGTGGTTTCGATACTCGGTAGTCTTTAACATATTATTTAATATAATATAAGTAGGTACTGAAGTACATACGAATACGAATACCTAATGAGTAGTAGGTAAACTCGTAAACTTATTACTAAATAGTAAATACCTATTAACTATTAACAATGTATTATAATTATAATTTAGTGTATAACACTACCTACATATTATAATTTATAATGTATAGATAATAGCCATTAAATACTTTCCCGAACTCATACGGAACCCTACGGTTTAAATTTTCCTACACATGTTTTTAGTTTAATAAATTTAAAAAAAAAGTAAAAACGTATTGAGTATGGCAGTAGATAATATTCATTTTTACACCAACAGACAGTGGTAAAAAAAAATAATTGAAAGTATACGTTTGAGACTTTGAGAGTTCGCATATCGTGAAACCAATTATGACAATCACGCGCATGACCGACATTGGAGATACCACTAGGTATATCAGGTAGGTGCCAGCTGTTAGCCATTAGGTACTTACTATTTCTACATAATAGGTATTGTACTACACTTTATAGTGCAGTAGTGCCATTCTCATTCATAGGCCATAGCTGCGAGCTGCCATTCGTTTGGTATCCAAATGGCAATTATAGAGCCCAAAACAATAATTAATATTATACAATGAATTTTACCCAGTGGGTATACAATACGCACAGATATAACTATATAAGTACGTAACATAATTGACAAAATTAATACCTCCATAACACGTTAAATAATATAGTTTATTGTATTGTATGTAGACATTTATAGTGTATACATATAATATTATAATTAATAGGTAGTATACCTACCTATATTAAAAGATCATATTCTCATATATTTTATACAAATCAAAAATAACATACGATTACATACGATTTATAGGTATAAATCTGGACATTTTGTTTCAACATTAAACATATAGGCTGCACTATATTGAGTATAATGTCATATTAATATTTTATTCGTTTTATTCTTTCTTTAAAGTATTTGATTTCTGTAACAAAAAATATACAAAATACAATAAACATAAATTGATATTAAATAAGTATTAATATATCCGGACAGCAAGACTGTAATAATATATAGCCATATTGGAATATCAAATATCAGTATTTCGAAATTCGTATTCACCTAGGTGGCTAGCCGGCTAGGTAGGTAACTACCTATACTAATAATTAATATTTTTGAACACTATATTACGGTTATAGAAACAAATTATATAATTTTGACATAAACTTACATTTGAAGGACGAACACCCCAGTAGGTATTGTTAAAATATTCACCAACTAGATAGGTAAATGGAGCATACAAAAAAGTTCCCGTGAAGAAAACCACTCGCAATGGCAAGTTCAGTTTTGCAAGAATGGGGTAAACCCACATGCCACTCTTGTAAAATACAAAGTTGATCCTGTAAATATGTTTTATTATTAATTATTATGTACATTTATGATATTTAATTTGATTAGGTATGATTAGTAAAGACCAGTACACCACCAAATACGTAAATCCCCCACGTAACCCCCAAGAATTATTTGAAACTCACTCAGATATTTTTGGGTAAATGTAAGGTACACTGCTGTAGATAACATATATATATAGACATAATAGGTATCTGGCATAATATAGTTATCTTTATTTTTGTTATACAATTTTAAAAATATCTATTATATTATGTTTAATATTTAATATATAAAATTCTCGTGTTACAATGTTAGTTACCATACTCCTCCGAAACGGCTTGACCGATTTTCATGAAATTTTATATGCATATTCAGTAGGTCTGAGAATCGGCTACTATCTATTTTTCATACCCCTAAGTCATAAGGGTTGTCCAGAAAAATATAAACTAAATAATTAGTTTATTGTTGCAGATTAAAATAATAATAGTGTATTATTTATTGGTTGCTATTGGTTAATCGGGCATGTTTGTTGATTTGTATTATTATTTTTTGTCAATATATATCTATCTATAATATAAAAATGAATCGCTGAATGTGTTGCCATACAAGGGTTGTCCAGAAAAAAAATTAATTAAAAATAATAATAGTGTATTATATATTGGTTGCGAATAACCATTCGGGCATGTTTGTTGATTTGTATTATTATTTTTGTCAATATATATATATATAAATTAATGTTTGTGTTTAGGTAAGACCTCTGGGAAGAATATATTCTAATTTAAAAAGGGTCAAATTTGGTTTTGTTTTATTCATCGGATTTTAGTACGGTTAGGTTAGGTTAGGATTTTGTATTAATTGATTATATTAATTCACCGTAGGTGGAATTGAGTAAAACCGACAAACTTTGTATAATTTTGATACTTTAGAGTTAAATCATACACTTATGTACAAACTACAAACAGCACGAGGTCCGCGATCTACCGCAGGTAGATTGCCTACCTGATAATATACTGCTGTGAATTAAGATTTGTATTCCGGTCAAAAGAAAAGTTAAAATAAATTTAGAACATCATACACCGAATATTAAATAGCGCATTGAACAAAGTTTGAGTCATATTCAGTTTGTACATTTAACGGGTATCGAAGTGCACAGGATCAGCTTATAATGATTATAATAATGTGTGATTTCTCGTCACCTTCCACTTCACTACTTTAGCATATCATATTATTTTCAATTATGTTTTCATTTTACCAGCTCCGTAGGTGTTATATATTTGACTACCGTCCATCAAAAGAATTACAGAAATTCTGGCATTCTGGACCTTCCCCTAACCTAAAAGCCAAGTATAACGTCTATGGTATATATAAGGGCAGTGAAGTTATTGTATTTATATATTTTTTTAGATGCTCATATTCATTTTCAAATCCTAAGTGAACTAAAATACTTTTCGTAAAACTGTTAATTTAGATACAATTATTTTTATTGCAGTAACATGATATTTTTGTGATTTTTTATTTTAGTGCAATATTTTAGTAGGTATAGTTTTAAAAAACATTTAACTCGATATGTGAAATAAAAATACAATAAACGCAGCAATACACATTTATATTTTATCAAAATACATTTGTTGATATATTTCTAATTCCCAAATTCAATAAAGTGATTGGTAGATAATTTGAGTAGGTATAATGTATATAGCAATGATCTGGTTTACGTCCAAATTTCAAATACTCGCCAATTACAATTTACAACTATCAATGTTGAAAGAGGTTTCAGGTTTCAGACAGGAATTTATTGTGAGTTACCAGACTGTCCAACAACATCGATAACTTAAGAAATCATTTGGTGAACAATGCGTAATGAAAGCAATGTTTATATTTAATTTTTTTCTATTGTATAATATTTAATTTATAGTATCAATTTATTATTACATTATTTTTATTTTTTAAAAATGTATAAGTGCAATTATGTATAATGTATATATATTAATACAATAATGCCATCAATTGAATGTGTTTTTTTAATGCGATAACTTTACTCTTCTAGTACCTACCTAATAATAACTATAATAATCATCCATTAATTCAATTTAAATTTAGTAGTGATCTACCTATTTAATTTGTTTTTAATTCACAAAATGTTTATAACACAATTCATCATAGGCAGTCAAGTATTAATTAATATTTCATTACGCCTATTAATTTTAAAATATTATGAAATATCTAAATATGGCAAATGTCAAACTATGTAAGATACCTACTATATTATTATTATAATTCTAAAGAAGGAATATAAAGGATTAGGATCGGAAGACATATGATTTGTTTTACCATTATGGGTTATTTATAAAAATATTTCTTGAAAAATTGAATATTAAATAAATAGATACGTTAAATAGTTAAATCATTTAAATTACAATTTTGAGAAAAATCTATAAAAATAATCTATTTAAATAAAAATTAAATGCTAATAAACTATATGCTGGTAATCGAACCAATTGAGAACGGCTGGACTGATAAGGCTTATTTTTTTTTTGTAATGTTTGTTGTAGCCCGAATAAGGTGCGTTTACGGAAATAAAAAGTGTAATAGTTGCCCGGAAAATGATTGGAAAAAATTGCTTTTTTGACTGATCGACTGACTGATCAACGTAGAGCCTAAACTATGATAGCTGGAGACTTAAGGTTAGGATTAAGATATTTAAGATACTTAAATATGCATGGTCCATGATACCTTTGTACCATCACGTAGAGGTGTACCAAGAAAGGATTTTCTTTTGTTTATAAATGGTTGCCATTGGTTGTCATTGTCTTAGGCAGATGAGGTAAAAGTAAAAGCATGCATCTAATCGCCGTATTTATGGCTCCCAATAAAGAAACTATGTCTATCTTATAAAACAAATACGGGAGTTGAATACATGAATGTATGTCTGCAGCTTATATATTCAAAAACTATTTGATTGATTTTGTGAAAATTCAAAATTGTTCTTAGAGATGTCAGGGAAGTTTAGAGAGAAGTTTGAGTCACATTCGAATGGGTGCGACTCGTTTGCGCACATTTACCTTTTTTACGGCACGTTTGCGCACAAAATCACAACTCGTTTGCGCACACATATTTTGGGTTTAAATTATAAAGGTACAACTCATTTGCGCACATTTCACTTTGAGCAGAACAGCACATTTCTCTTCTCACTTTAATATAGGCTTAGGACCATCTGTTTTGTACAGATTAAAAATGTGCATGTCGTGTGTGTCTGTTCTGAATAAATATATAATTATACAATTAATAAGAAGTAATAGTGGTTCTATGCGTGTTTTTAATTTTTAAAATTTTATATTTTTTTATTATTAACTAACCTTACTACATCACTCAAGGAACATTTTTTATTCGTACACCTAAAATGTGTATCACTAGATTTTAAAGTTCGAAATTCTCTTTCAAAAATATCACAAATAAAATTTCGATATCCATAGTCACTAGTCAGTAGGTAGTACCGCTTTCTGGAGAACGACTGCTTAAAAATATTATGTTTAATACACGTCGATTATTTTCAATGATGATAATGATATATTGAATATTGATATGCTGATGTACTGATAATCAATTACTTAAGTTAGTCCAAATTTAAAAATATAAAATATATGTTATGCAGTGTTTATGTTGTGCGCAAACGAGTCGTCCGTTTTTAGGTTAACGACGGTATTCGTTGTGCGCAAACGAGTCATCGATATCTAGGTAAACAATTTGGATTGTGCGCAAACGAGTTGCACCGCATTCGAATAATATTAAGATCGAAGTACCCAACGCTGATTTTTCCTTGAATTAAGGTAGATACATTAAACCCAAGATTACCTAACCTATATACACGCTCTATATTTTATATGTTTTCATTTTTTCACGGGCGAAATTAGGTTAAACAGCTAAAAATGGATGTTGGCTTATCTGAAGTTAATAGACTCAAAAACTATTGGACCGTTTCCAATAAAAGTTATATCAATAGATTCCTTGAGATTTGTAGCCTTGGAGGGTGTTTATAACTTATTTTATCAACCCCTATACCTAAACGGTAGCCCACACAGGAATTTTTTTCAGTTCACGAACATTTTTTTTTGCTTATTAAAATTTTTGTCATTGATTACATAATATTATGTTAGGTACTATTATATAGTTGGTAGAAATATGCCGTTTACATTTTTTACAATTATATTTATAAAATAACAAATCTTTGGCACGGGCAACGCCTGGTCGAACAGCTAGTAAATAAATAGTAGGTAGGTAATACAAATTACAATCAATATTCATTTAGCCAAATTTAAAAGATAAAGCGCAACTATTCAATCAAAAATTAATTGTATAATTTAAACCCATTGTTGAATAATTTATTGTTTACAGTTTTTGACTACTTTAAAAGTTTATGTATACCTATAATTCATCCTACTTTATTATTATTCTGAGGATCAGTTATATTTATAAAGGTAGATATTGTTTTCCCATAATTTCTATTTATTTTAGGTGTATAGAATACATACCTATTGGCTTTCACCACTTTTCCATCTCTCATATTTACATAGTATAATATAACATAGGTACAATAGATATGTCTCACTAATTTTTAAGATTCCTACTTTCCAAATGAAATCTTCGAATGTTCTATTTTCGAATTTTCCTATGCAACTATTGGCTGGTATAAACAAAACATTCATAAACGTATTAAATGTTTTAAATTTAAATGTTTATAATACCTACCTATATATTCAATATTATGACTTTAATTAATAGTTATAGGTACTATATTATTTAGACTGGCACAACAGATATAATTATATAAATAATAAAACCATGGTTTGCTGCAGTCATTTTTGTGGGAATTATTCAAGATTTATTTGCCTGTTAAGCTAATACCATTGAAAAAAAAAAAATAATCATAATATTTTATAGATCAGTGGTCTCAAACTATGGCCCACAATATAAATACTTATTGCTTCAAAATTTCAAAAAAAGTTCAAAAACGTTTGACTTTAAATATATGACCCGTTTGTAATTTGAGTTTGAGACCACTGATTTAGATTAGATAATTACTAACTAAATTGAAATTGTATTATTGTAAATATGATATTATTATAGGTTTTTATAATGTTAATTTATTACAATGAAATCACCATACAAACTTTTCAAATTATAAAATATTTAAAACCAAAAAATAAGTTAATGAATGTACATTTTTTTTTCGAATTTTGATTCGTTTATGCATTACGAATCATGCTCTATTAAGGGTTACTAAGGAGATATTTTTTGTGTTGAGTTAGGTATTTTTAAAAATATTTATTTATTGTATTTATTATGTATAGGTACTCGCTAACTTCAATCGGTTATACGTTTTTAAGTTTAAAACTATCAAAACGTTAAAATATTTAAAAAGTGTTGCATAAAGAGCACTAGATTAACAAGCACCTCTTTAGTAAATTTACAACTTATAATAATTGTTAATAATCATTGCCAGTTTTTAATTTATTAAAAATCTTATTTAGTGACTTGTTTACCTTGATAAATGATAACGCTTGTATAGTCATGTTACAATTATTAATTTGTCAAATAATCTAAATTTAAATGGATAGCAGGCATTTTAATATTTATATAACTTACTATAAAATATCCTAATAGTACTTACCAAATCAAATAACAAAGTTTAAAAGTTATAAAAACAGTCAATCCTGTAATCCTGGATGGATATTCTCTGTAAGTCGTGATCATTTCCAATATTGCAAATATAAAAATATGGGCATGTGTTACATGATTCAGCCAAGACGGAAAGTATAGATCATAGTGCATAGGCATAACTAAAGATTTGTCAGCAAACCACATTGGCCAAAAGCTTACTGCAATAAACTGTAAAACAATAATCGACAATGTAGGTAATTAAGAATGCATTTTCAAAATTTCACAATATATTATAATTTATATTTATACTTTTTTAAAAGGTATATTAATAATACATTTATACTGTTAATAAATTATAAAATAAAATACTTATGAAGGTATAAACTACCTAGTATATTATATTATTATAAAATACAATTTATTCATAGTGAATATAAAATTAGTTATAGACTTAAGACCTACCTACCTACCTATTTGCTAAACTTAAAAAACACTGGTATCCACTTATTTAAATGTTATTATTTTTTTTTTTTTTTTTAGAGAATTTCGCTTGTATAAAAGTTATAAATAAAAATATTAATGACCATTAATAATAATAAATATTATGTGCTTTTTTTTACTGCATTACATTTTTCTTCTTCGAGATTTTAATGCATTACTTATTGGTTTAAACTTTAAACTATAAAGTATAAACTATTGGAATTAATATTTGGTTTCAGATAAAGACGTTATCAATTATTTATGAACTTTTAGTTTTTAAATTACTTTTTACTATTTATGTTAATGTGATCCAAGATCGATGGAAAAAATTAAAATCAACATAATGTAGACAGTTGTAGGTATATGTTTTACTTTTATACGGCTTAGTTAGAATTCGAAATAGATTCCCTAAAACCTTGCACACATGAAAAATAAATTGAAACGACGCCCTTGCGCCTTGCGACATACGGAGACAACAGTAAGGCTACTGTGAGAGTGTCCGGTCATGAATGTGAAAATATGAGTAGGTACTTCTTTTGTTTTGCTACCTATTAATATTTTACTATAATATGTGAGGAATCAGCTTTAGAACAAGACTGTAATTGTTTTATCACTGCTTGGCGCTTGCCATAAAAATATTGGTACAATTACCGACAGTTAAATATTGTGAGAGATGACTGAGGAAGTAGTTAAAGTTGCGTGGATGTAATGACAAGAATATGTATAATTAGCTCCAATAAATAAAATTGTAATTTACTGGAATGCTGTATGAGTAAGGGCGTCTGCAGGAATTTTTCACGGGGGAGGGAGAAGGGGAGCAAAATATTTTCCTTTTTAAATTGTTTGTTTTAGTGTTCGATTAGTCATTAGTGATAAAGTATTGTTTGAGACATGATTCTTCTCATAATAAGGTATAGTGAATGTAAAAATTATTTATGAATTATACGAAAGTATACACATCCATCTCTGATAAAAATTGTTTTTCGTATAATATACAATTATGTATCATTGAATTCAAATTGAACACATCTAAATAAGTGACCTATAGTCAAAACCTATTATACAGCAGTGAATTCTCCAGTTTTTACTTATATATAATATATATGCGGACTTTTAACTTAAGTTTTAGTTTATTCGTTTTGTTAACTCTTTGAGGGGCGAAAATTTCCTTTGGAAAAAAAGCCCATGTGGGGAATATGTCTCTTTACCATAACATTTAGTACGTATATCAAAATATTGATAATGATAATAAATGATGAAAAACGCGGGAAATAATATCAGACCAGTGGCAGTGATATTGTTTGATGCATGTATTAGATGATAATAATGTGGTTGGTATGCTGACCATTATTAAAAAAATATTAAAAATAATTTTTAAAGTGGTTAAAATAGTAACCACCGCACCTGAACGGTAAAAAAAAAAGTGGTTAGCATACTAACCACGGCCCCTCAAAGAGTTAATGTATAAACAAAACTGCATATTACCATCGACAGTGGAAATGCAAACATTGTGAAAAAATTGTGTTTGCTCCTTTTCAACGACTCTGATGTGACAGCAGAACAAATGCGTACGGCGATGTGATCGACGAACACTGCGTACAGGTAAAAAACTGTTTGGATGACCTGTGAAAAAAAAACAATCACTCTTGTAGTGATGTCAATTATTGAGACATTTGGTTGATTCTTATTTCTAGGTATAATGTAAAAGAAGTACAAACTATTATATTCTATATGTACAACTATAATAGAAATTCCATTTTGACCAAATTTAGAGCATTTTATTTTGTTTTATGTATAATAAAGGTTAAAAAAAATGAATGTAGGATAGCTGAATACAATGAACCATCGTAGGGCATTAGGTTAATTTCTTTGAATTTGAATGAGCAATTTAATACAATATTATGTCAATAATCGAATCTGATCTGCATTATTTAAAATAAAAATAATTAAAAATTGTTTTTAAAAAGATGTGTTTATTATTTTTATTAATTTTCAAATCAATCAAATCTTTATGCTACACTTGTTGAACATTATATTGAATACCCAACTACGGAAAGAAAATAACAATCCCAAACACATTATTTAAATGGTACAATCCCTCAATAATTTTAAACGCTTACAAGCCATGATTTGAAAATCCTTACAAATTACTTTATATTATACAAACACTCGTCACTCCATCAAGTTCACAGAATAATAGATATAATATTTCAATAATTTTAAAATAAGCACTATTTCTAACAATTAAATCATTCCTATCTAATCGATTCTTTGTTGTTCGTTGCGAGGACGAACTCTCTCAAATCCACTTCCCTAAAGCAGGTGTTCCTCAGGCTAGCATCTTAGCTCCAACACTCTTCAACATTTATACATCCGATATTCCACACTCTGAAAACACCACTCTCGCTACCTTCGCTGATGATACAGCCATTATTTCAACAAACTTCGATCTAACTAGAGCCCCTGAAGATCTCCAATCACGCCTTAATGAACTTCAAAACTAGTTCAACCTGTAGAGAATTAAAATAAATCCTAAAAAATCAACACATACAACTTTCTCTCTACGACCAGGGATCTGCCCCCCATGACTCTTAATGATGACATTATTACCTCTAAAAAAGCAACTCGTTATCTCGGAGTCCACCTTAAAAACAAACTTACTTAGGTCAGGACACTCATATAAAAACTTAGAGAAAATCTCTTAACCTAAAACTCTATAAACTTAGACACCTCCTCAAATAAAATCTTCCACTCAACACCAAACTCTTCATTTACAAACTTTGTAGTTTGGGCGTCAAATTTTACTAATAATATTAGAATACAATTAATGTTTCATTCAAATTTAAAGTTTAAATCACTAGGCAAGTTTTTTCGTACTGATATTTAACATTCCGATCTCATAGTGATAGAAAATAAAAATTGTATGAATAACCTATAAGTTTCAAATTATAATTTGGAAATTTTCATATTTTTAACCAACTTAATACATGATTTAAAATTCAAACTTTAAACTTAAAAAAATTATTATTGTTATTATTATCCTTTACGAATCATAAAAACAATCTATCCAGAACAATGATACAAGCATGGTTTGACTCCTAAAAAATGCTACAGTGAAGATTGCGGGCAAAAGCTAAAAAATGTTTATACTCAAAAATTAAGTCTTATAAACTTTGAATGTTGTCTATCAATCTAAAATATTACCAACAAATTTATATTAAATGTTGACTGCTGCTCTTCCACTACTAAGTTTACAAGGGTGTAAAATACCACATATTTACTTAGCCTCAATAGCAGAGAAATAAACGAAAATAAAGACGCCCATATATAAATATATAGCAGAAAGTTTTTAAGCGGAAATCAGAATTTTCTGGGAAATTTATTTTGAAATTCACAGTGTTCTGCATGGACCAGGGAGTAGGGAATACAGTATGCAAGTATTTAATATTTATTAAAATTACAAAACATTGTAATATTTGTATTCAGCTGGACTTAATATTTATATATATATATATGGTATATGGGGCTGAAAACGAATTTGCAAAGTATCTCACTTAAAGAATGATAAAAAAAAACAATAATTGTTTTAAATTATTTAACGACGCGTATAGTATAAAAGGTTACTTACCATATTGCAGAAGGTTAGATATTTGAATTTCCCGCCGAAGGCTTCATCCAAGGGGTTGAGGTGGGCTGGTATGTTGACATAGGTGTAATAATAGTGTAGTGAATAAGTGAAGAGCAAGGCACCGGATAGATGTACGCCCTTGTTGATGGCGTCCATGGTGCAGGTATTGGCCGTGGCGGTCATTATTAGTCGTAACCTATTTTCTCCAATATAATTATTTTATATTATATTTAACGTCCGAAAAAAAAACGTGCCACTGAAGAAAAATGCGTATGCATGCCAACTATATATTATGTTATATATTTATATCTCGAAAACGGATAATTCGTTTGAAACCGTAATTTTTGAGTGCTTATAGTTATCGATAACGTGTATGGTCTGATCGAATGAAAACGACAAAAACGAACTGACTTGACCGCTCGGTTCCGATCCGGTCGACGGTATACGATGAGTAATTAGCAATTAAATCTTTATATATATTATTAGGTACAATATAATATTATTATCATACCTACTTACCTAGTATATTATTAACGAGACACTGATGCAATGAATATAAATATAGTATGCATACTGTTTATCATTCTGTATACATCATGTACAGTTTCGGTATAGATAAGACAAGCCCGTTGAACTTTAGCCCGTTTTTACCTATACGCCAAACTGTCAGATAATTTAATTATAAAACCATAATAATATGTTGGTAAATATTATAGTAATATAATCACAAAATAATAATAGGTATATCGATACAAGCCACAAGGCGATTCTTTTAACAATCAGAGAACACTTAATATTTCAATGAGTGTTTTTTTTTTTTAAATTTAATTTTTGAACAAATTAAGTTACCTTTGCAATCCTAACATTTTATATATTGCCCTTACTTTTTTAACAATATTTATTTTGTTGGTTAGTCTGATATAGATTTGTAATTTTTAAATGATGGCACAAATTGTCATGCTTTTAACTTTTAAGACAACTTTTTTTTTAAAACGTTTTTTAATTTTGTTTATAAAATTAAAAATACTTATAAGTTATAGGTTTTTGGTGTCATTTAAAAAACTAAAATTTGTTATCAACAAAATTAACGTAAACAAATAAGTGGCAATATAAAATGTTACAATTGCATAGGTAATACTTATATTTTTACAAAATGTATATTCTATCAAAATAATAGGTATTCACTGTTAAGAAACATCCTATATTCCTATATAGTATTCGTGTTTCTATGAGTGATTACGCCTATAATCAATCAAAAGTTAACAATGTCTTTCAGTACCAATTTGACCTCTAAACAAATTTTATGTCTATAAAAATATTCCACATAAATTGTATACGTACCCATAGGTACGTGTATTTTACGACCAATCAAATATAATATTATCTAATCATATCATAAATGATCGATTACCTCTACATAACTAAATAGTATTAAATATTAATGTACACATAAGGGAAACTAGACAATTTATTTTATTAGGAAACGCCAAATCTGAAAAAAAAATTTAACAACAAAATAAATTATTTTTATTTTTATTTAAAATTCTATTAAGTTAGTTTATTATCCAGTCAGTATCATCATGACCTGTCCCGTAATTTCACCTATGTTAATGTATGATAGTATGATACTTATAAGTTATTAATAATAATTAATAATAACTTGTTGTAATATTATTATTGTTATATATATATTATTGTATATTATTATTATATATATATTATATATATTATATATATTATATATATTATTATTATTATTATTGTTATCTATTATTATTGTTATATAATAAATGCATATAGCATGTATTGTACATCCAGACTGCAGACAGTGGTTATTTAAAACGTAACATTCCAAATTGTGATTTAAAAAAAAATTAATTTTTGTGGTAAATATGATGGATAATTATTATAAAATAATCACTATTGACAAATATTTTTATTTTAATAATGTATTATTGTAAAAACGTTTTAAGTTCATGTAAAAATGAAGTTATAAGAGGCAACCCCGATGTCAAACAATAAAATGTATTTGATAGTTGTTGTGCATTAAAATGTGTACCTACCTATAGAATAATATATCTGGCTATTCTGCTTTAGAATATAAAACAAAACCAAAATATAATGGTTATTGGTTTAATATATTTGACCATTATACTTTGTTTTGGTTAGGATGAAAAATGGTATACATTTGTTTATATTTTGTTTTATTTTTTGTATTCCATATAATATATTATAATAATATACATGTATTGTTATATATTAGTAATATATAGATAGTATAGTGACACAAAATGACAAGTTAAATAGTTAGATAATAATAAATAAGTAAAAAAAAACACTAGACAAGAGTACAAGATACAATAAGCTAGGGGATGGATACGTGATGGCGAGATGCATGCATAAGCAAAGCGGTCACTGGTCCAATTGGTAAATTAGACCTACGCGTTTATGAGTTATTTAGTGTTGTGAGGCGGAAAGTGAACTGTTCATGTCTGATTTTTGAGCCTGTTGGAGCAAAATTTCCCCAAAATAATGCGTTCGAAAACTTTTGAAAATGCGAATAGCAGCGCAATAGGATGTTAGTTAACTGGGTGGTGGTGATGATTGCGTGCTTCCATGACTTAAGGAAATATTCGGTGTGTACATGCATTCGTTTAATATGTGGGTGAGTAATACGATCAGAATGCACCCGTATGCACCTCTGGTCCGTGGTCGTCCTACCTCTTCGCTTGTCGGTTGTTTGCGTTCCGTCCGTTACGCTATCCACGCGCGCGCACCTAGGGATGGGTGCTTTCTCTGTATGACTTTACATCGGTGTATTCCCATATACTATACCCCAATGTAGAATCACAATTCACACTCAGTATATTTGTGTCTCAAGTAGTCAGGTCTCAAGTCTCTACGTAATCTATGTCATTTGCGCTCGATTAAACTACTTTTATGGACCAATCGTGAGAGTATGGTGGCTGGTGGCTCTGAAAAAGGCCTTTTTATTATGTGTGAGGTTCTACACCCTGACAAAATAAAAACAAAAATTTATCCGTTAATGCGAAAAAAATAAAACAACAGTGAACAACAGAATTTTTATTTTTGAATAACGAGCACTTAACCGTGTCGTGTCGTCATCGTCTTTGTTGTTCGTCTCTCCTAGTACCTATAGGGCAGATCGAAGCAGCCGGTTCCGTAACCGCGCCGCCAGATGGTCTCACGAGCATGCGATGCAAGCGATCGCGATCCCGTCGCACTGCGAGTGGCCGGGGAATGGTCGTGTTCACCCAGGGCCGTCCTTAGGATTTTCTAGGCCCTGCTAGCCCCCCTCTAAGGATGGCACTGTGTTCACCCCTATTCGGGTGACTTACTACCGGACACCCTAAAGTGCTCTTTCACGTACGAATCTCCTATATAGCCGCCGTCTTGTCTGATGTTCTTGGGTCGAGGAGGAGAGAAGAGTGAACTGTGAACTTCATTCCTCTCGGAAGCAGCCACACTGTATTCCAGTATGGTATTATAATATGGGGTGGCCTCACAGAAAATAATCTAAAACCACTTAAATTACAACAAAACGAAATAATAAGAATTTGCCTGAACAAACATAGTTTGATGGTTCTACACAAAGAAATTATTTAGAACTCGAAGTTTTGCCAGTAAAACTAGTGCAAGCAAAATTCACAATTTTATGGGTAAAAAAAAACATTACAATACTTGGTTTTCTGCAGACCAAATAGGAAATAAAAGAGAATGTAGAGCATACAATTTGACTGTAAATTATGTAAATACAACTTTTGGTCAAAGATTCTGAGACTATCTTAGTCCGGTCTGTTTCAATAAAATGGACCTGGAAACAAAAAAAAATATATGCTCTAAATATTATGACACTGTTAAACAATATATAAAAAAGATAGCTTTTCTTAAACATAGAAAATAATTACTCTAATTAAATTACCTATACCACGTCTCACAGCAACCTCTTAATTGATTAAATGTCTGTATATTTTTGTTCTCGTGTGCTCTATTTTGAGTCTCATATATAGCTTGTAATGATGTAAAAAAAATGTATTAAGTACCTTATTTTTATTCCAAATTGTAATTTATTATTATTTACTGTATTTTTTTTGTTTTAGATTCTGAGTGAAACGATAAATGTATTGATTTTACAATGACGTGTACTTTTTTGATTTTTTTATTTTATTTGTGTCTGTGTACACGATAAGTAGTCGAAATAATGCTTCGATTTTCAACTTCAGTATCTTGTTCGATTTGCAAGTGAATATCGTTGGTGTATTGAGGTCAAAATTTAAAATTCCCAGTAATTTTCAAAAGCGCCAAGAAAAACAAAAGAAAAATTAAGGAAAAACGGGAATTTTTACGCAAAATCGATTTTTCACAACATCGAATTTGGTTTTGGTGTAACTTTATAACTAATGTCCGTAGATACATGACATTTTCACTGGTTGTTTATATATGAATTTTCTATACACGATAACATTTTAAAAATATTTTGATTTATTTTGAACTGTTTAGGGACATTTTCATTTTCCATTTTTTTTTAGTTTTTTTTCTAACAACATCAATAACATTTTATTTGTTGGTTAATAAAGCTTGGAAATTGAATAGAAGGCTCCTAGTATATTGTTTCAAAGGCAGATAAAAAATATTAAAAATCCTTAGTCGCAGTTTTTTGTTATAAGCATTTAAAGTTCAAAAATTGACAAAATATGGAAAAACAATACAAGCATTGCTTAACGGAGATAAGATACTTATATATTATCTTGGCTACAGACAGTATACCATCTTTAATCGTATTTATTTATTTTTTTATTATTACTTATTGAATCGAAAACAGTATATGTAAAATATAATTAAATTTTTTTATAAAAGCACCAATCGTAGATATCTAAGTACGGATTCATTGGTTCATAGACATATTATAGAACATATTAGATGATTATTATATTTATTGTATTTTATTGTAATTGACACCGCTGATTGACATTTTTCCATGAACTATTTTTCATTGACATTAGTAAGTTATAATGAAATCACAATGATCCAAATTATTTGGACTCCAAAAAGGTCGATAGACAAAAGCCGCACACTTTGTTGGTTCATTTTATAGCAAATAAATAGAGTCTGATAGGTATACATCTGGTTGGCAGCGGAGATGGGAGACCACCAAAAAGGCGTCGTGGACCAGACGATGCATTCCATCAGTGGGACGTTGGCTCGGAAGAACGGTCCCGCTAGTGCCTCTGACGTACCACATGTCACAGGCACTTTCGGGACACGGCTGCTTCCAGGCCTACCTGTACAAGCGAGACAAGGCCACTAGCCCCATCTGCCTCCAGTGCCTGAGCCAAGAGGACACTGCCGAGCACACCCTGACGGAGTGCCCCTACTGGAGCGCGTTCCGGATCCCGCTGGCCACCCAGCTGGGACACAGTCCATCAACAGCCGACATCGGAGAAATTGTATGCGGCCCCCCGTTCGACCAGCTGCCGGCGGACCCGAACGAGAAGTGGACGTTGCTGAGGAATGCTGAGGAGACCTTTCGGCAGTTCTATATCATGGTGGAAGGGATTCTATCAACCAAAGAGGAGGAGGAGAGATTACGCCAAGCCGCGGAGCCTGCCGACTGACTTCCATGTACAGTATTGTAAAATAATTATTTGTTGAATAATAGCAAGTGGGGGATTGTCCCACTGTTATAGTATGTAATGTTGTTGATTAATTCAATAAACGATGGGGGCCAGAGGGGAAGTAATGCTAACGCGGTCCCCCCTCTGGTTCTCGATACCACGAAAAAAAAAAAAAAAAAGGTATACATCTGGTACTCGTCAAAGTCCCGAAAATATGAAAATTATATTGTGTCATAAATTTATCAAAAAAATGTTTCTATTTCTATTTAATATTTTAAAATTTAATACAAGATTGCCCATACATTTTCCTACCTTAAACAAAAAAAAAAGTTTTTTGGAAAGTTGAATTAATTTTTTATGAGCATTTTTGAATTCAAATTTTTTTGACATAAGATAAATTAAAGAATTCTCATCGAACGATTTTCTTATTTTTTTGTTGTTAAAAAAGAATAACCGTACATAGGTACTAGATATTTTCACCAAATGTTTATTTTATCATTTTCTATTCGTAATACAATTTTCATAAATATTTTAACTCGTTTTGAGCTGTTTATAGACATTTGATATTTTTAATTTTTAGTTATAATTCAGTTGAGAAATATTAAAGACACATAAGCACTTTTAACATGAAGTTTATAAAGTTCAAATGTTGAATTACAAAATTATTTTCTATATTTAAAAAGGTGTAAAATGTTTCATTTTTATAGCTAAGAATTGAAAATTTAAAACAAGTATACTCATAAATAGTTCATACCAGGGTATGCGTATAATACCTGTATGTGTACCTACTTATTTAATCTAATTACAATTTAACTGATAAGTGCCTACATAAAAATATTATTTCAAATTCTAATAATAGATGCCATTATACATTTATACCAACATGCAACAGTTACTTTAGTATATCTTATAGGTACCTATATCATATTATTATGTTCGCATTTTTAGTTTCATTTTGATTTATATTAAGTATAGATAACAATATTTAATTTAATTGATGTCAGTGTTATCGCAAATAAATATTGTATAGGTATTTAAATTTATAACCATTTTAGATGTCTATATAGAATATTAGTGTTTCGGAGCAATTAACTTTGAAGATGTTATTTAAAATATATTCAGAAGCTAATAAATTAAAAAATATGCATTTAAACATAATAACGTTATAAGATTTTCAAACCATTATGTTTATTGTTTACACATTAGGTACTTTTTTAGTTTATACTAACTCCTAAAAATGTTAGTTTTTTTACTGAATAGGTACTGATTAATTTATATAGGTATTATGTTTTCATAAAGAACTCTGTGTTTCATGTAATCGTGTATGCAGTAATAGTAGGTAGGTATAACTAATATAATATATTTCATTTTTCCATTTCTTATTTTGTAATTATTTTGCTTATTTCAAACCAGAAAATGTATTTTACATTACAATGATTGTAATTTATAATTTCACCCTTATCCC
>CARXXK010000003.1:58084837-58206758 GCA_949089665.1 Macrosiphum euphorbiae | reverse complement strand
AAGCTGTACATGTTTCTTGATAATGATGGAGTTGATCTTTTTTGATACCATATCTTAAATTAACCTACAGAATACAAAGTATAAATCATTTAAACTAATGAGTAATAGGTAAGTCAAGTAATAAATTATTTTAGTTTTTACTCTAGAATATGGTATTCCTGTTGTTGTATTAAAAGCTGGCATTAATCTATACCCTAAATCTTTGGCCATGGCTAATAGTTCTCCATTGTACCATTGCAAATGGTTAGAATTTTCTTTAAAATGTTGTGCAAAAATGTGTCCAGACAATAAGCCTCTAAAATATAAAACAAACAATAATTAAATATGAACAATTAAAATATAATAAAATACAATTAGATCTCATGGTATTTTTTTATTTACAATAAAGTAACAAATGAATAATTCTTATAATATTAACAGTATTTTATAATTGATCATTGATTAGTTATTAAATAAATGTTATGTATTGACATACCTAGATGGACAAATGTATTATTAAATTATATATTAACACCTTAATAATTGTGTAAGTATAATAGATACAGATTAAAACATTTTTTACTCACCCCAAAACTCTAATATTAATTTCAAATACTGATACAACGACATCTCTATCAAACGTCACACCTGTCACCACTTTTGAAACAGCACGATCAAACTCTGGTAAATCACCAAGGACAACCAGTGTATCCATCGTATCAATTAAAGTTAAAGAGTAGTTGCCAAGTACATCGTCCATGTCACCGCGGTTATTCTCTTTTGTTCGCCATCGCCCTTTACAACTTAATGGCATGAGTTCATCAGCAGGATATGCATGTTCCATATAATTTGTATATGCATGATAGAACATTTCTTTTGCTTTTTCCATCAGACCAAGTTTCTCTTCTTTGCTCATGAACGAACCAGAAAAAGGTTGGTCATGAGCAGTGGCAAATGCCACTAGGGAGATTAAACCTAACGTCTTTATCATGGCGATATTTTAATATCTGTCAACTTAATTTAATTAGAAATTTGGAAAACATATTGAATTATAAATTATGAAAAGTACAAGACTTTTTATAAAATTACAACGCACAATGAATAAATAAAAATAAGACACTTCACAATGTTTCAGATAAAAAAATGCAGATACAAGAGGCACAATACAACATGTTTAAATTACTACAAATAGGTACGTATACAAATTAATAATTATAATTTATAATATTTATTTGATACATTTTTTTTTGTTGCCCCATTTTCATAGTAATAGTAAATGTAAATCCTAAATTGTAATACGTGAATACAAGATAAGAATGTTACTATTATTAGTCAGTGTAGCCATATTTAATAATAAGAGTTATAAACACTTAGATAGATAACAATATACTGTGGCGCGGTTACGCGGTGTACGGTAAACTACAATATAATCAACAAACTAGATTCCTATAATCCCAAAACACCACCGGGATGACCATACTGAACTATAGATGAACTAGAGAACTATGGAGATCTATCTATATATTATTAATAGTAGGACAGCAGCCGAGATCCAGGACTAATATTGCTTTATAGGTCTTCGGTATGATCAGTGGTGGGTACCCCTCCCGCCCCCTATCACCCACGGAACCGCAGAAGGCCGAAATATAAAACACCCGTACATTATCATTTATCAAGTTGATTTTGGACTTTGGTCACAGAATAGATTGGTGTTTATGCCATGATAACCTAAGCCGATCAAAAGACGCGGAAGTCCCCCCTCCCACCCACCTATGAGCGTCACTGATGAAATTTATTATTTGTTCATTGTTGTGAATCGAGGCGTGATCATTTCATACTTAATACCTTATACCTAATACCTTATACCAATAACTCAATACCGAAACATATTTCAATTCGTCAGGTTTGTTTCCCGAGTTTCAGTTTCGGTGATTGTGTAAACATTTGCGAATTGCGATTTGCGCGACTTCGGACTTAGCGACTGTGAGTATTATTGTTTGTAATTATTTTATAATATACGTATTCTTAAGTAAAAATTCTAAGTCAATTACAATTGTATTCCATTGTTATTACATTAGAAGTGAAATGGATACTTTAATAGAACAGCAGCGTCGTTACCACGAAGAACGAGAACGGTTAGTTGATGCTATGGTTAAAGAAATGCTGTGGAAAAAATCTACTACCAGAGATATTATTAATTCCGAACACAGACAAAAATTGTTACTAGATCAATATATGGAAGGAACTAATAAACTAAAAGAGTTTTATGAAGATAAAGACGGTTTACGCAAAGAGGAAATTACATCCATCACTGGTCCAAATGAGTTTGCTGAATTTTATTTTCGTTTAAAAGGCATTAAAGATTTTCATAAGAAACATCCAAATGAAATATCGGTTCCATTATCTGTTGAGTTTGAAGATTTGAACAACCTCCGTGAGAATCCTTCAGAGGAAATGACCAACATGGTAGATTTTACCGATGAAGAAGGTTATGGAAGATATTTGGATTTACATGAATGCTATGAAAGGTATGTGAATTTAAAAGGAGTTGAAAAAGTTGATTACATTACTTACCTATCCATATTTGATCATTTGTTTGATATTCCTAAAGATCGTAAAAATTCAGAGTATAGAAAATATGTAGATATTTTATTGGAATACTTGCATGGTTATTATTTACGAATAAAACCTTTACATGATGTTGACAATGAAATGGATACTGTTCGAATTGAGTTTATAAATCAATGGGAAGAAGGTACTTTTCCAGGTTGGCCAAAAGACACAAGTAGTGCTTTAGCCAATGTTGGAGCACACTTAGATTTGTATGCCTTTTCTTCTTGGGAAGAATTAGCCTCTCTTGGACTAGATCGTTTGAAATCGGCTTTGATGGCATTAGGATTGAAATGTGGTGGAACTCTGGAAGAAAGAGCTCAGCGTTTATTTTCTACCAAAGGGAAAACTTCATTGGATCCTTCTTTGTTAGCTAAAGGTAAGCCAGGAAAAATGAACCGCACTAAAGAACAAGAAAGGCAAAAAGAATTAGCAATGCTTGAGGCGCAAGTATATAGGTTCTGTGAACTCCTAGCCGAACAGAGATTAGCAACTAAAGAGAATGTTCAAAGAAGACAAGCTCGAACTGAAGGAGAACGTGATGATTCTGAAAATGAGGCAAGTGCTTCAGAGTCTGATGATGAACAAGGAGAAGATATCCCTTATAATCCAAAAAATTTACCTCTTGGTTGGGATGGAAAGCCGATTCCATATTGGTTATATAAGCTACATGGATTAAATATTAGCTATAATTGTGAAATTTGTGGTAATTTTACATATAAAGGTCCCAAAGCATTCCAGCGACATTTTGCTGAATGGAGACATGCACATGGCATGCGATGTTTGGGTATACCAAATACTGCACATTTTGCTAATGTCACACAAATTGAAGATGCACTTGCACTTTGGGAAAAATTAAAAACAATGAAACACGATGAGCGGTGGCAACCAGAGAATGAGGAAGAATTTGAAGATTCTCAAGGAAATGTAGTCACTAAGAAAACTTATGAAGATCTCAAGCGACAAGGCTTATTGTAGTATTTTAAAAAAACAATTAATAATTTTTTTGTTTATAATGTATTGAATATAATTTACAGACCATGATTTAATTTTAAAATATTAATTAAACCTAAAATTGTATTTTATAAAATACAACCAGAAAGTTTTTATTTACTCTTATTTACTTGATTTTTTTATTAAAAATATTATTTAATTCATATTATATACTCTGTCTAGCGAGAGAACTTGCCGATTCTGTGCATCCCCCAGCGTCACCTTGCTATCAAAACTGGTGTTCTCTCGCTGAACAGACTAGTATAATAGTTGAATACTGAGTGGTTAGTATCAAAAGTGTTATCATTACTGAAATGTAAAACTGTAATATAATGATGCCTTTTATCATAATATATTTTTTTTAAGATTAATTGGGTATTAAGATTAGGTTAATTAATAATAGTATAACATACCGATTATCATTTGGTTTAGAAAAACGATATGTAAGCAATATAAAATATATAAAAGAATATTTTTTCATCTTTTACTTAATTAATGAAGTAGCTTATGAACCACAAGTACAACTGACAAAATAAAATTAACTTAAATTTCAAACATTGCTATGCACATAAAAATTTAAATGCATTCAATCTTCAATCTGACGTGATGTAAGTTTTATCAGCTGCTCTTGTTTTATATGCATGGATGACTATTGTTGGTTGACAACTTAACATTAGTTGTGTTGTAGTAGCATTCATTGATGTAGAATCACACATTTTAATTAGTTGATTTAGATTTATCTCTATTCTATTCAACATATGAAGTGACCAGGACAGCTGGCATGGGTGGGGCATCATTCTCTGTATTGACTACTGGTAGTTGATTGAGTAGGGGAAACAGTTGTGTGTGAGATACTTACTGATCAAAACCAGTCGCTTCCTTGGTCATCTCTTCTTAGGTTGAATAAAATTTACTTACAATTATTTATTAATTGCAAGTGAATATTTTGTTCTATATTGCCATTTATTTATTTTAGTATAAAATGGAACCGGTTTTTGTTTATGGAACACTGAAACAAAATCAGCCTAATAATTACCATCTCAATGACACTAAAAATGGCTGTGCAGTGTTTAGATCAGTCGCTGTCACGGTCAATAAATATCCCTTAGTAATTTCCACTAGATTTAATATACCATTTTTGTTACAAAATGAAGGCACTGGGAATGTAAGTAATTTTTTATACAATATTATATGTATTGAAAAAACATTTAATACTTTACTAAAAAAGTTACTTGTGGTTTTAGGAAATTAAAGGTGAAATATATGACGTTGATACAAAAATGTTGGAATATTTGGACGATTTTGAAAATCATCCAAATTTTTATGAACGACAAAAGACTCAAGTCAAATTACCAAATGCAGATATTATGAATTGTTGGATATATTTTTTACCAAACTATCCAGATAGTTATTTGGAGTTACAACGCTTTGACAATTATGACTCTTGTGGTGAACATGGACTTCCATATGTCACAAGGTATCAAAGAGATCCAGATGACAAATTATCATTTCCCAATTGGAAACCATCTAGTTAATGATATTTAAATTAATTTACAGTGAAGAACTACACTTATTGGAATAAGCCTTCAAGTTATTCAATAAAATAAAGTCATAGAGGTTTCCTCTTCTCAGTCCAATTTTTATTATTAAATCAATTAAGTGTAAAAAAAACTAAAATTAGTATTCGCACTACCCTAGTGCATTTTAAAAATAAATTCATATCACACATTGTTAGAAATACAAATTGAATGATAAATTTGTTAAAAAAAAATTATGTGTAAGTGTTATAACATAATATAATCTTTTCTATACAAAATACAGTATCTAAATTACGTTTAGGAAAAATAGTTGTTTAATATAAATTCACACTTTTTCTTTCAATTTTAATTGACTAGAAATAATAATTTAAAACTCGGTGCTTAATGTGGCCAAAATTGAATAACATTAAATCTTTTTAAACATATTTTTATAACTGATTTAATGTTACGGGACAGTTATTTATATCCATTACTTTTATTCTAAAACATTGTATATTTTGCAACACAACCAGAGCTACTTCTTCGCGTCCCAATTCATTTAATTGATCAACCAATGTACCTGAGAAGGTAATTATTAAATGTTTTATTAAGATGAAATTTGTAAATGGTTAGTTTTTGTTTATTTTCACCTATTGTTGGAGCAGGTTGAACTGTTGCCCATGTATCTATTAGTGCTAGAAAAGGACTAGTTGGTCCATTATCAAATAGTTGAACTTTTGAATCCAATCCAATGTTCAGAGCGAACAATGCCCAATCTCTTCCTAATGGGTGTACTGGATCAATGAGACGACTTAATTCTTGGCGACACATGGTATTCAGTTCTGTTAGTGGTAAACTATCCGTACAAGATAACATTGTTTCCACCTTAATTGGATCATATTAAGTGTGAATATTATGCAAGAATAAACACATAATGTGATATATAATCAATGGTATAAATATTTACCTGGTCACATCCAAATGCAATTATGTCCAATACACATTCTTTTTTTCCGGTTAATGGATTAACAACAAATGATTTGAAATCTGATGTTTTCCGAACTGAATAGAATATATCATCAACACCATAACCATGAGGCTGTAGGATATGTTCGGATAAATTTGAGGGACTGAGAAATTCTTTAATAACTTTCATTCCTGGACATGTTTCAATCAAAACCTATGATTCATATTTATAATTTAATTTTTTCAATTTTGTTATTATAAATGCAATTGAACATTGACTGTATACAAATATTAAAAAATAAAATATTTTTACTAGATTAATGGAATGCAATATTTCTTCTAGAAAATAAAAACAGGTATAACTTGATGATTTAGAACCTCGAATTTTTATTTCAATACAACCATCTTGCTCTAGGGATACCATGCACTCTATATTGCTAATACATAACACAGTACCACCGTACCATTGATATAGGTAACTGTCCATATCTTCATAATAATTGTTTTGCAAGTATCGTAATTCAACCTGAAATTAATATTTAGACATTTATTAATATGGATAAAGAATATATTGGTTAAATACTATAAATAAATAAATTTTCAATACCTGTATTCTAATAAAAATTGATGTTAAAAGTTCAAAAACTTGCGGTTGAGAACTAAGACGAATTCCGCCATAACAACAGTCAACGACATTATTACCCCAGGGTTTCCACAGTGTTTCATCTTTTTCTCTTATGATATATGCGGGGAATTCATATTCAATGTCCCCATCATTATCATACTAAAATAATAGATTCAAAGTTTAAAGATACAAGTGAGAAATAATTGCATTGTAGTTGCAATATTTCATTAAAAATACTATGATATTAAGTTGAAAATGAATAATAATTTAACATACTTGGACACAAATTTTCATTGTTTCCAATAGTTGAAGTACTGACATGGCATCATAATGAGGAAACATGATCTGAAAATCATTTGCTTGATACGAACCAGACATACGTGTCTGACTGATCAAAAAGTCTACTGAAAACAGTGTACCAATTATACTTGATCCAAACCAATGTGGTGATATAACAATCAAATCTGGTTGTAATCCTGATTTTAAGAATAATACCTGGGAAAAATAATAAACAATCATTTTAATCTTTTAACTCTAATGAATATTGACCAAACATACTTCACCAAGGTTTTGCAGCTGGATAAGTAATATATTTAAATGTTGAATAGTAGCCAGTGGATTTACTTCAAGATGAATAGTATCACAGAATGTCTTCCAAGACAATACTGGAAACGGATTTGCAATTTTTCTTAATTTAGGTAAAAAGTTCTGTACGGCTTCACAAAAACCACTCATTCGTGGAATGTTCTGAAAACATTTAATAAAATAAAGAAATAATAACATTCTCAATACACGTATAATTTCATTACTAAAAATAAATAATACTGAAAAGATTAAATATCACATTGAGAATACCTAAAACAACTCAAAAGTAATAAACTATAGTGAAATCCCTAAAATAATAAAATACAACAATTTGTGTATTTTTTGTAAAACACATTTATGTGCTATTAAAACTTAATTGCACACAGTGAAATTTCAAGAAGTGCACACCATTAATAATCAAAAAATTAAAAAAAAAAAAAACTGTGCACTATTAAATATAATTTAAACCTCAATTCTTGTAACTGAAGACTTAGTGTTATAATAGTTTTCTCTAGGTGGGTCATCAAGTAATTTATAACCACCACGGGTGAAGAATGACAGCTTATTTAACCTGCCATTACTGTTTGCACCGCAAATGATATCACCTCGATAGTATCCCTGATAGAAAACTTGAATTTAACCATTTTGTTTTATTAATTATGGTGTGCAAAACAATATTATGTAAATTGAATTATTATTCTATATTTTTTTACTTTGATTACCATTAAACTTATTAGAAATACTTACAAAATGAAGTCGTTTTTTACTTATACTAATTGCTTCTTTAAAGTTCTTCACACTTAATGAATCAACTGCCATTATATTAAAAAGTACTAATTGTTCGTACATTTGAAATACATGTCCATACTCATCTTTCATAGTTTTAATTAATTGGTCAGGTTGGTGACATATCCTCTGGCCATTGTGTGTAGCAACAATTATCACAGGCACTAAATGATTTGAAATACCATTCTTACCTACAAAAAATAATGTACTGATTTTAGTATAATTAAAAATAATATTTCTTATACTACAAACTTATTGGTTCTGTGGTTTGAAGTCTTGCTTGAACAAAACTAAGCCAATAACGTACAGTTTTCAAAATTTCTGTAGAAGACTGTTGCTCATTATAAACAATAACAACCACTTTGTTTGGTGTATTTTGAATTACATGATGATAAGAATTATAGTATGTATCTTCCCCAGAGAAGTCCCAAAATGTGCATTCGTTAATACCCGATAATTTTTCCTATAAAATATATTAACATTAACATAGTTGCTTAATGCTTTGATAAAAAAAGAAGTGAACATGTTCTGTTTTAAACCTTTTGAACTGCTATACCCTTAGTACCGTCGTGTTTATAATAATTTGAAGTGTTTGTAGTATTATATTCTGTAAGACTCATCTCATTTCCATTATTGCACTGACCCTGAGACGTATTAGTTCCTATTTAAAATATCTATGAGTGGTATTGTAATAAAATTATAATTGATTAGATGTGCACTTACTATTGGTGTTAATTGTTCTTAAAGTATTTCGTGATTTGTCAAGAAGCATCGAAAACAGACCTAGTTTCATCAACCGTATAATTGATGACTTTCCAGCATTGGAATATCCAAAAAACAACAAATTTGTGTTTTGTATGTATTCATGACTTATTAGTAGTTGTTGAATGTAATTTTCTCTTGCACTATTCTGATGTAAAAAAAAATAATAAAAATAATAGTAAACAATTTCTCAAAAAAAAAAAAAAAATTTGAAAGTGTAGGCTAACAGTGTTTAATTTGGTAAATATTGATACTATTTCTTTTTGATTATTTTTAATAGCAGTTATTTCAGGTTTAATGTTGTCTACACTACGTTGCTGAGGATCACTTCCTGCAATGCATAAATACCTAAAGCAATTTAAATGTACATTTTAATCAAATAATATTTATTAATATTGTCACAGAAGTAGTAGAAGTAGAATGTTTACCTAACAATTTCAACATGTCCATATCTGGTAGCTATATGCAATGGATACAATCCTCTATCATTAGGGTACTCAAAACCATGACCCATGTTTATTATTGTTTCCACAACATTTAACAAACCCTCTTGTACAGCAACATGAATAGGAGCATTACCTTCCTAATGTAAAAACTTATATTCACTTATTTTTTCTTAAAATTATAGAAAAATGAATTTACATTATTAAAAATGTCTAAATTTCCAGGTGCATTGTGAAGTAAATATATCGCAACATTTTCATGTTTTTCTTTTATAGCAACTAGCAGTGGTGTATCCAAATTTTCATTAACTACGTCTGCTGTTCCACTGTGTTCCATTAATTTCATCACACATTCTAAGTAACCATAACGACATGCTATATGCATCGGTGTATCTCCATTCTGTAACAGTTACAAAAGTATAAGTTTTAAGTATTGATGTCCAAAATTTGCAATTCAATTATCGTTATTACATGGTTTTGTTCGCAGGCAACTTGGGGCTGTCGGAACAATAGACTATTGATCACAGAAAGATTATCGTTTCTAGCAGCCAAATGCAGCGGAGTGTTTCCGTTTAAGTCTTTAGCGCACACACCTGTACCTCTGTCTAATAAAATGTCGACCACATGCTTAAAACCGCGGGCAGACGCCACATGCAGGGCGGTTTGTCCTTTCTAAACACATCATTATTGTCCATACAATTAAGTTGGTAATTTTAATATAATGACCCACCATCACCGTGGTAGGTTTAAAATAATTAACAGAGTTTACGTTATTTTCGTCGAAAATGTCCTGGTCATCACAGTTGCTGATCAGCGACTCGGCCTAATTGTTCGTCAACTTCTTCCAGCGACTGTAGCAGCGACGACATGGTTTTGACAGCCACCTATTCACTCGGTCACGAACTTTGTTCACAAAATGTACGACATCATTACGTGATGTCCATTCGACCACAAAAGTTGCAAGCAAACACCGGAAACATACCTACTGCATTTCCGCAAATAGTTATACGAATTATAAATTACAATAATGACAATATTAATATGTTTAAATTAATGTTCATCGTTTCTAAACCGTATTACCGATTATTTATTAATTAAATAATAATAATTATTATTACTCATTATAATCATTTTTATAGGCACTAGCATAATATTATCATATAGTTTATCTCTTTTCTATGGGTTCCAGCCAAGGTGGATATATATATATATATCCACCTTGGTTCGAGCATGATAAAGAAAATATATTTTCCAATATTCTTTATCATGCCACCACGGGCTTAGAAGATATCTTTCAAGATCGTGCATGCTACTATATCTATTATTTTATACTCTCTTCAATATTTTCAAACAATAATACCAATTGGCGATCGCCTTGGCAATTGGGAAGCCCATAATGTTCCAGAAAATAAACGAAGCGAACGTTAGTAATCCATAAAGTAAATATAACAGAAAAATAAAATTATAGAAAGCAAAACTTTAAAAAAAATAATAATTGGAAATTAACGTTCCAGAATTGTTTTTATAATATAAAAAATAAAATAATATACAGAATTTTAATTCCAGATAGTCGAAAGCCTGAAACTAGAATCACAGACCAACTTTGTCTTACAAAAAGTGATAACGTAGACAATTAAATCCCAGAAAAATTAAATTCTGAAATTACCTATATTAATTATGCATATAGGTCATAGGGGGCTAAAATAGGGCATAAAATAAAATAAGGTTTACAAATAAGGAGGATTAGGGGTTAAGGCACCCCCCAAGATCTTTTTTTAAAATATTCAATATTATTATAAATTGTAGTAGGGCTTCAATCCCCCCAAATATTTGCATCTATGCCTATAGCTATGTCTAAGTCGAAACCCCTTCATTATCCTTTTTATTTATTCAATCCAACATTCCATCATCACTAACTATATCAATAACAACAGTAACATACTAACATATAAATGATCTATCTTAACTAAATAATGTTAATTATTACAATATTTTAGAAAATTATATTATAATTTATAATAGTGGTACGAAAAATAAGAATGTCGGTATGTATTAATTTATAAAAGATAAATTGTAAATGATCAATAGTTACAACTATTGAAAAATTGTTAAAAAAAATGTTTAAACTTTTAAATACTTAAAGTTTAACTATTTTAATATTATTGTGTGTAAAAAGTAGGTACCTAGTATAACTAAATCGTACATAGGTAAATGGTTTTAATTTTTAAAATATATTTGCTCGGTTTCTTCGTAAAAATTCGTATTTCGTATACAATTTCATTAAATTTTGCTTCTACATAGTACATTATACTGACCTCCATTTTACTAGCAACATGACCAATTTAATTCTTAATTCCGCCTAATAAACCACTACCACTTTCACCACCCCCAATATCGAATTTAGTATGGATTTTCCCCAACAACTTGTTCGAGAGGGGGTAACTTTTTTTTGACAAACGGTGACAATTGGTGATTGCCATAAATGATACGTATTATAATATAATAAATGAGTAGGGCGCGGATTTTTATGTAATAAAAAAGTCAAAATATGTAAATATTTATGTTGTTATTTTTGCCAAAATATGTATTAAAAATCATGAAATATTGAACAACAAAACATTTATTTTATTAATTAAATTAATTTTTAATCAATAATCATCTAAAAAAAGTAATAAAGATATAGAATTCTGTTACATAACATATTTTTTTTGTACTTTAATTTATTCATCTTCATTGCAGTCGTCTTCGAAACAGTTTGAAACAATGTAGGTTACTACTATAGGTACTGTAGGTACTACCTACATTTGGAGATTTTCAAATTTAAATGTGCGGCGGTTAGGTCTTAAAATTGATTTGTATCTGCTGAAAGAGCGTTCCACGTCAACTGATGTGAATGGGGCATATTTCATATTTGATATATCAGATGGTGCAAATTCAATATCCATTGATTGTTTTCATTTGTATTTAGAAGAATATTTCTAATAGTTTTTATGTGTTGTAAACCAACATTTTTAGCTAGTATGTCATTTAATTTATTTTTTATTATCACTCCAGATTCTCCTTAGACTTCACTAAGTGTATTTGCTGCATTTCCCACTATTTCTAGGCTTTCAACTAATGTGAGTTTCTAATTTTTCATGACTTCAACCAAAAAACAAAAGTTTGCTAAAATATATGCTAAATTATTTTTTAGCTCGTTATTTTGCATAATATCTTTTGCTTTTGCAATAGAAATTGCATTATCCGAATCAAAATTTGAAATGACGTCTTTAATTTTTTCAAAATTTTTTGAATATACACGATTATACACGCACAACAGTACAACAGCACAACAGCAGACTGAATAATACTAACACTAACCGATATGGTGACATCAAATTTACGACGCGCGAAGTCGATAAAGTCGATAGATGGTTAATTTTAACATTTCTGGAAATTTAATAAGCACCTACAATTATAAAATATGAAATATTTGCAAAATATGTACTTATTAATAAAATATTTAGAAATATGTATTTACAACCAAATATGTGAAAATATGTAACATAAAAAATTGTCATTTTATTCAGGGTGTTATGAACCGTGCTTATTTTTAATCAGGACAATGATATCTGCATTCAATAAAAATATGTATTTACATAAAAATCCTATAAATCCCTATAAATGAGCATTTGACACTAGATAACCTAGAGCTGGTTCAAAAATGAAGCCAACCACCGCTTCACACCAGGCCACTAAAAAACATATGTATTCATTTATTTATCTATTCATATAAAGTATAAACGGACTTAACTGATTATACTTAACCCACTTTATTATTAATCTATATACTTCGCGCAAACCTAAGTTGTTACCCGGCGTATAGTATAGGCAAAATAGGTACAATAGTCACATATTATTAAACTTTGCGGTGTGAAACGAAGATGGCGTTTGGATTATTCGTACACAAATGTGATCTAGCTAGGTATCCTATTGATCTATTAGCTAAAATAAAAGTTTAACCTATTTGCATACCAATAATATTACTTAATAAAATCGTATTGTCTACCTAGGTTACTTAAAGTTGAACGTTAATCAATTTTTATGTGAGGTGGCTGACTTGCTAGACACTCAAAAACCGTTTTTCGACTTAACACGCTGGGGTATCGTATCCGGCCTGTTCAGTTATCGAATGACACGGTTTATGACAGATAGCTAGACGTTCAAACTCGACTTTCAAAAATATCCCCTCCTTTAAAACGTGATCGCCAAGACGTTAAAGCCTTATCACAAATCCTTATCAGCTAACTTCATCACCAATGTTATCATCAGTTATCACCTACTTAAACTTTTGAGTTTTGACCGACCCTATATAGTCCTGTGATACTAACCAGAAACTACACATCTTATATATTACGTTTCATTATCCGGTGAAGTAGTTATAGGTGGAGGGGACGATTTGGAGATGGTGATACTGTGATAGAACACCCCCCCCCCTCACAGTTATGGGTGCATTCGGGAGGTCAAATTTTTTAAAATTCCCAATAGTTTTCACAAGCGCAGGGAAAAACAACATAAAAATTAAGGAAAAACAGAAATTTTTACGCAAAATCGGGTTTCAACAAAATCGATTTTGTTTTTTGATGTAACTCTAAAACAAATGAATGTATTTACATGAAATTTTCACTGGTTGCTTATATTTGCATTTTCTATACACGATAAAATTTTCAAAATATAATGATTTGTTTTGAACTGTTTAGAAACATTTTCATTTAAAATTTTGTTTTTAGTTTTTTTTTCTAAAAATATAAATAAAATTTTATTTGTTGGTTAAAAAAGCTTGAAAATTTAATAGAAGGCTCTTAGTATATTGTTTCAAAGGCAGATGAAAAGTATTAAAAATTCTTAGTCACAGTTTTTTTTTATAAGCATTTAAAGTTCAAAAATTCATAAAATATGGAAAAATCAAGAAAATAAGCAAATTATTTTGAGTTAAGAATTCGTAAAAATTTTTCTTTTTAAATAAGTATAAGATTTTAAAACTGAATACAAGTTTCTTAGAAGATTATCTACCTTTATCAAAAAAAATAAAAAAATGTCTATAAGAATGTCAAATTAAATTTTTATGAGCGTTTGAAATTCAAATTTTTACAACATTGGATATTCACCTGATTTCTCATATAGCGATTTCTTTATTTTGTTTTAATTCAAAAACAAATAATTGTAGATACATGAAAATTTCACTGAATGTTTATATTACTATTTTCTATACACCATACAATTTTGAAAATATTTTGACTCTTTTTGAGCTATTTTGGATTATTTTTACAAGCATTTAAAGTTCAAATGTATACAAAATTTATCAAAATCTCGAAAATGTTTAAATTATTTTATACTTGGTTAAAAATTTATAAATGTTCAATTTCTATAGCTTAGTATTGAAAATGTAAAACATAATTTCTTATAAATTATAAGACATAATTAGTTCATTGTTCACACTGTAACCAAAAAATATAACTATTTACTTATGAGAAATTTTGTATTACTTTTCAAATGTTGGATATAAAATGGAAAGTTTTTATTAATTTCTAATTACAAAATAATTTGCAAATTTTCACAATTTTGAGAAATTTCAATAAGATCCCAACTTCAGACTCTTATTAGAACTATTGTGGATTTACACTAAACTTTTTTGACCAAATTGAAAAATTATTTATAAGAAATAAGAAAAATTGATAATTTATCATGCCTACTATAAAAGCTCAAAAAGAGTCTAAATATTTTAAAAATTTTATCTTGTATGGAAAATGGTCATAAAAACATTTGGTGATACATTTTGAGTATCTACAATTATTTGTAAGAGTAATTTTTTTTTTGCTTTTGAATCTTAACAATTTAAAAATGAAGATTCACAAACTACTTTTTAAGTTATTATATATATTTCTTTTAATTATTTCAATATTACCCTAGGATTGGCCCAGGCTAAGATTAGCCACTTTTAATTAATTAAATAATAATTTGGTGATTGTGAATTCTTATTCCTAAATTATTTATTCACGTGATATTATTATAATATAATTTAATTAGTACGTGTATTTAGTATTTGATATGCCTATTACATATGGTTGATACCAAAAAAGAAACTTAAAAATAATATTCATCTCCACATTTGTTATAAACTGTTTTCAAATCTAGTATAATGTAAACCAAAACTGTAATGATTTTCAATTGGAAGTTGAAATTGCAGGCTTTGTTGAATTTTGAAATGTATTTAGTTTAAATAATATATTTATGCCATACTGATGATATTAATAATAATCTTTATTGTCTGATAGATCGTGTTCCACATATTATAAATAAGACGTAGTTAGATATCCATTGAACAACCCGTAGGTATATAAACGAATATCCAACAATTATTAACTATTCATCAAACATAAACATACTGTGCACAACAGATATAATAGAACAATTATTTACATTTAATAGAAATTAAGGTCATATTATTAGTTTATAATAAATTCTGTGGACCTATCTATTTGTCATTTGAAATTTGGTATACTGTAGTATACCTATCTAATATATTAAATAGGATACGACATCAAGGAAAGTATTTACGTTTTTTGAATATGTATTTTTTTTACATAACTCGAAGTTTATCAACACTTCAAACACTTTATACCTATATTATGTTATAACTATTATAAGTTTTAACTATAATTAGTAAAAATAAAAAAAAAATGAAATCATTATTTTAAAATTACTTCAAATAGATGCTTAATGTAGTAAAAATTATTTAAAAAACTACTATAAAGTTTGTGTAACTGTTATTTCGTACATATAATAACTAAATACTAAACACACAATAGGACAATACATAACATTAATTATGACACGCGTAATAAATTACGATTGTAAATGTATAATGAAAACTACTAACTATAGTAGAGGTACCGATGGCTACGATGAGCCCCTATACCGTTAATTCGAAATGTTATAGTCGGATTAAAAAAATAATAATTTATTGATATATATTATATTTGATCCCAAATTACTAAGCAAAACCCCCATAAAATGTTCCACGTCAGTTGAATTATATAATATTTTGTATTGTATATATCTACACTACAAACTATCCCAAAAAAAATAAATATGATATGCACCATTATATATATATATTTTTTTTTAAATAATGTATTTTTGTCGTGTGAGGAAAGACTTATTATAACCCATTATTTCAGACTATTTTATTTTTATTTTTTATTAATGAGATTTTAACATAAAAATTATTATATCTCGACAATTATGTATATAAATCTGAAGTATAAAAATTGGTAAAGCTCACACAATTAAATTAGGAAGCCTGATTGTAATTTCAGACTATATACTATATTATTTTAGGTACGACTTCAGTTATTCATTTGATTTTACATAATAACTATCATAAGAGTAAGATATTAAAAAAAAATTTTAAATGATATCTACCTAATATAATACAATAAACTAATAACTACATTTATGTGTATAAATCTATACAGTTGAATGCTCGCCACGCAATACCAATATCTCCAAACTGCAAACTATATTTAGATATATAATGTATTGAATATTATATTGTGGTTGTAACATTATAATATTATTTATTATTTAATTCATGTTAACAAGGTAATCACAATTGCTCAGCGATTATTTTGTTTCGTAGTTAAAAGTATGCACATAATAATAATAAGTAAATGAACAAAAAGTTATAATATTATTAAAAGTATAATTTATAATATAGGCACGTATCTAAAATGTATTACAATATAAAATTAAAATTTTTTTAAAGAAATTAACATTTAAGGTATATATAGATAATAATAATGACCCCAATTTATTTGTGAATGTCTATCGACGTGGATTCCAAATGTGTTCATCTCACTAAAAATAAAAAAACAAATTTAAATTAGAAACAAAGAACCAAATGCCTTAAGGGTATTTTATCGTATCAATAGGATTATTATAGTACGATGCAAAATACCGTTAACAAACGTCTAACTACTGCAATACCATTACCACCAGCTCTGCTTTAATAGATTTTGATTACCAGATTGGCGTATTTACGATATTTGTTTGTGTGAGGGAATTTTAAATTATAAGTAACAACTTTATAGGTAAGCCCCCATAAAAAGCTGGTAATTTAACCCCCGAGTAAAATCGCTTACAATATTATGCAAGTACCTATATACGTACCTGCAAATATATTGAAAATACCATCTAAAATAACAGACACTGAAACTATTTGATTTATATATTATAACACAGTTTTTAATTATTATAATATTTATTACATACTTTAATTGCGATAAGAAATTTTCTTAAAAAAAAAAAATAAAATTAAGAAAATATATAGGAATATTATAAATCCCCCAAGGGGGGGGGGGAAATACATAATTCCCTCCAAACCATAAATACGCCACCGTTAATAGCAGATCACAGGTACCCAATATCATTTTAATATCGGGTTTCCCACGATAGTATGAAAAAACCAACAACATATGATTTCATGTAAAAAATAGCAAGCGTGTTAATCGTATATTATACCAAATAATGATTTTAAGTAAACAAAAATATCACAACAATAATGTCTGTGGACGATTATGCTTATAATATCATATCGTTTATTACAGTGTACTCGACCGCTATTAGTTGTGCCTATTATACATTAAAATATTATATTATGAATCATTATACAATATTGACTCGTTTCGGTACATTGTCACCATCATTTATCCGTGAGCGGTAGGTAATTGTAAAAGACGGTACCGGTTATTTGAATTTTTTTTTATAAATGTAAATTACACGGTGATCGACTAGAATTATATTTAAGAATGCATAAAATCAACAAAAAAAATCAATAGTTAAACGTATATAATAATAATAATAATAATAATAGTAATAATTACGATAATATAAAATAAATCGTCGTGTATGGGACGTATATAAAAAAAATTAATATTGAAAATCAAGAGTGCACCTTAAAATGAATACAATTTCCGATAAACATAAAGTTAAGGGGAAAAAAAGATACAATTATTATATTAAACGCGTGTGCCACTTAAAGTAATGCTCGTTTATATCATAAGTAGTAGGTAGATGTGGAATATTATGTTGGTATCATAAATATGAGTAAAATTAAAATGATTTAGCAGTTAGCACGCTATAGCAGTTTTATAGCCAACTCGCTACTCCCACTATACGCATATAATATGTAGTGATTAGTAGTTGATTGATTCCTGAAAAAAAGAAAAAACAGAAAAAACCAAAGATGAGATAGTTGTATTAGCGTTTAGAAAGAGTGTTAGGTGTTCCACAACATGTCCAATTAACAATATAATATATTATATAAACTCGATTGGGATTAAACAAACGTGTTAATATTATTATGTATTATATTGTTATGTACAATCGGTGTATATTGTGTTATAAGGATGAACAATAAGTAGGTATGCAATGATTTTAATTTTAATTTTTGATATTAATAAACGTTTTTGTAAATATTTTCGTTATAATATAATTAGAAGTTATTTCAAAACAACATAAAAAAAAAGTTTTATTTTTATAGTTATAATTTTCTTAATATTTTAATGATTTGAATGACAGCGTAGTACATTTTTAATTCATGTTCTGACTTAAAATATTTTTCTGAAATTTTAAATGTATAAAATCGATTTATGAACGAATAGTTAATTAGTTATATGAGTGTTGATAGACAAATTGTAAGTGGCACAAGGATACCCTGCATAATGTTGGTCCATTACACGGGTCATCATATCTTTAAGTACTTCTAACTTGTTAACCATTAACTTCCCACTAATCTAGAAAGCTTTTTCGATTTTTATGCAATGACAATTTCAGAAAAACATTCTGCTTCACAATATGAAATTCAAAATGTACTATAATGTCTTTGAAATAAGTAAAAATGATAACGATAAGAAATAGTAAAAATATGTTTTTTTTCAATTGTTTTACAGTGATATCAAAGTTAAAAATTACATGACAAAAATATTCCCAAAAACGTTAATACTTTTTGAGAAAATGAGTGAAGAAATCACCTTTAGAAGAATCACCTTGTAAACCTTTGTGTATGCACTGTTATATGTTTAAATGATGTACAGATGTATATTATAACGTTATGTGTTAATTGTGTTAGCTAAGGCCTGAGATTGATTAATAGATAATATTATGTGAAAAAACGTAATGATTTAAGTACTGCGCTCTACTCCAGCGGGTAATGAATTAATGACACATCATCAAACGCGCGTACAATGTATTTTTAATGAACATTATTTAGCATATTAAGTGTATATATATAAATACATTCTATGTCTTTAACTGTGGTATTGTGTTTTTGTATGTATGTGTCCAAAGTACAAAATAATAATACTTGTGTAATTATATTATATGATTGTTGTACTTGTTAGTTGAAAACGGTTTGATAAAAACTGATTGATCACAAAAACGGATTTTTTTTTAAGCAATTCCCATAGGCTATAATACCATTATAACGTGAATTAACGTCATATAGGATTTAGGAAAACAACGATTTAATAATTGCTGAACCAAGGCTGTTCAATGTTCATTTAATGCACTAAACGAAACCATGAAATTAACATTCACTTATGCACTTAAAAACGGGGAAGTAAAATCATAAATTCCGATATATTCGAAATTCTGCAAAATCAACCTAACAAAATAGATTTACAATTATGATTGTATTTATGCCATGAACGTTTTTAGTAAATAAAACATAAACAATTTACCTATACCTAACTGTATGGATTATTTTAATCTACGGCAATGATCGTCACAAAATCTTAAAAATAGTTAGATAATAGCTAGGATCCATAAAAAATTCATCAAGTGGTAATTCCTTGATAGTCGAATTTGTATCTCACGCTCATTTCGAATTCACGATGAAATTTATCGCTAGGTACTTAAAAATAATAAATCCTCAGTCCTGGTTACAACTTAATATTTTTTCTAGGAGCACCTATTATAGGTACTAAGCGTCTAAGGCTCAAGTTCACCTAAATTTCTGTTGCATTAAGTCGTCATTAAAACATACGTGGTTTGGGTTTGTATAGAATATAGATGGTCGAAATGAGAATTTTAGTCTAAGTGGGTTTTAGTTACTATATTATACCGAATTGCATGTCTGTTATCGCAAACTTGTTCTTGCACCGTTTTAGGCATAGATAATATTATTATTATTTTTTTTTAATTGATCTTAAGCCCGGCGACTATGGCTATTAGATGTATGGTTTTGTAGGTTTTTATGTCGGTAGGGGGAGGAACACGTATGTGTTGGGTTTGGCAGAATTTTTGATTGGGCCACCGTGACTTTCCCGAAGAAAAATGCCGCCCATGACCGAGGTATTGAGCCAGCTTCGGCTGCGTCGCAACCGACGCCTTAGACAGCTCGGCCACTGCGTCCCCCTATAATAATATTATCCATGGTTTTAGGTCATAGTATACAATTTTGCAGCAATATTAGTTGATGTGGATTTCTTTTAAAATGCCAAAAATCATTTTGGACGTTAAAAATTGTTTTTATATATGCATATATATTTAAAACGGCAAACTATATAGGTATTATATTATTTAATATGAACACTGCAATATGCGTATGTATCATTATTATACTGTTATATTGTATGCATATATACAAAATAAATACTTTTTGGACGCGATTAAAAATGTGAGTATGTGTTATACTATAATATTATATTATTATTTTACTACTATACACTGCCACCATACAAAATCCACGCATGGCATGCGTTTTATACACGCATCATCCGCAATCGTTCCGATTATGTGTGAAAAATCAAAAATAAAAAAAAAATAAAAATAAACAAACGTTCAACCGATAAAGATTATCCTTACTGGCAATATACATCGACAGTGTGTGTAGACTGTGCGTACACGGGTTTTGTGTGAGAATTTTTTTTCCTACATGATAGTACAGCAACCTAACTTACAGCCGAACAATCCCTTGGCCTTGGACATCATGCTCTTGGCCGGTTCCCCGAGAGCTTCGCGCTTATCGCTGAACAACTGGTCAGCCTCCTTGAGCTTGTCGTCTACCGCCGAGCTCACCTGTGGATATGCGTTCATGTGCGACAGAGGCGCAAACAAAAACAGAAAACAAAACGCATGATTAATAATGTAACGTCTCAATCAGCGAAATCGCCGTACACAGTATCATATTATAAGTGATAATATGTATTATATTGTATACACAACCGCGGGAATTGACCGTGGGTAATAGTATATTAATACAGTGAAACTTCCAAATAACGAACTTCCATTTAAAATAAATTTTGTTTCACTAAATATTTTTCAGAAACATATCAAATTAGAAAAAAATTAATTTAATTCTACTTAACGGAATTTTCTACAAAACGAATTTTTTTTTGTTCTCCGTGAGACTTCGTAATATGGAAGTTTAACTGAATATTTTTATAATAATGTATACTGTTGCAAGGGTGTTCGCAGAACGAACCCGATGATATCCCTCGACCCGACCCGACCCGACGACCCAAAGCCCGTATATACTTCCATCTAAGAGCGTCGAGTTGGGTTACGGGTTAAGGGATATCGAGCGGGGCGATGTTCTGTGATCGAGGGGTCGCCCACCTATACACACAGGTGTGTGTACAAGTAGTGAGTAATATCATGATAAATGATAATAATATAATGACTGCGCCGATGTGTATAACTCAGTTACTGAGATTAATTTAACTCAAATCACTCTTTAGTCCCAAAACTATTAACTAATATTTGAAAATATTTTTTTACATAATCAAGTCGTTACAAAACAAAATTTTTAACAAAAATTATATTTTTTACAATTTTGTAATCGATATAATTTTTATAGGATTTAGATACTTTTTTGAATGACAACATACATTTTTAAATTATAGAGGAATTAAAAATGATTATGTCATTAAACAAAGTAAACATTTTTAAAAATAGTTCAAATGTTGTTTTATATAACAGCTTAAATGTATGTAGATTTTTTTCAAAATCATTTACCTATAGTTTTTGAAATAATGAGTGTTCTTCGATAAAATAATCTCCCGGTTTATATACAGAGTGTAACAGAAATAGCTGACACATATATAATTAATATTAACTATTAACAATCTTTTGTTACATAATATATCTATAGTTAGTTAATCACGTCAGTCTATTTTCAGCAGTTACACTCTGTATAATGATTATTTAGCGTTTCTCAATCCTAGAACATCAAGACTTTCTAGGTGGCTATTGCATTTTTTCATAACACTTTTGACATCAAGATGTCACGTGTGAGTAAAAAAATGTTTTAAAATACTTCGAGAGTAAGTTTATAGCTTAATTTATTTCGAGCCAACAAAAACTTGCAGGTATACACCGTATACCTATAATATACTTCAATCGAATTTAACTGTAATTTATGGCAGTGAGAAAAGTCAGTAGTTCAAAGGGGTTGAGAAACACTTAGCTATAATATAATATGATGGATTCAATATATGTATTTATTAAAGTATACTATGTATACTTAATATTTATTATATATATACGCGTCTATACAAAGCTGCATGACAATAACTACTAAAACCGGGTGTGGCGTGTGATTGAAATATGAAAATAAAATAAAAACATATGAAAAAAATGACCGCAATAGTCATCATCTCATTCGTGTGTGGTATAATGTACTATACTACGTCAAAAATCAGAAAACCATATAGCAATACAATATTTATGCATAAATAAGTAATCTCACCTCGTCTATATTTGTAGCCGTTAAATGATATTATTATTATATTAACGATAATTCTGTAAAGACCGCAGAAATATTACGTGTAATAATGCATAATATCATATAACAGCAACGACAATAAAACGTTTTCGTCTGTTTTTCCTATATAATATATATTATTATTATACACGCACGAGACACACCTACCTGTTGTTATATATATATTATATATATATTATATATATACAAGGGCGATCGGTATGATTTAGATCTAGGCGACCTTGTCAGTGGGGGTTTGGGGGGTGGCTAAAGAGCAAGTATATAAGGGTTGTATTGATGTCACATATATATAATATCGATTCCATCGATTTCCTTTAGGTATCGGCGGGCGAACCGTACCTGTTTGGCGGCATCGTCGACGAATCCTTTGGCCGTCGTCGACATTTGGTCGACAAACGGATTCAACTGCTTGACGCCATCAGTCAGCGCCGTGTTGATGTGCGAGGACACGTCGCCTGTGATCGGCTGCAGCTTCTTGGCCAGGTCCTGCGCCAACGGGTTGATCTTGTCATGCACCGCTTGGTCTAAGGCCGGTTTCAGCTCGGCGGCTGTCTTGTCCACCAGCGTCTTGGCCTCGGACGCCACCTGGCCGACGGTCGACTGTTGTTCCGGGGCGGCGGCAACAGGGGCGGGTGCCGGTGCGGCGGGTGTCTCCTAATCATCACAATATCGGTCCAAAATTGTATATTTCAGAGGCCCCGGTAAAATTTGTACATAGTTTACGCGCAATGCTCGTTTATATAGGTAAGTAATAATAATTGATATCGTATAATATACCAACATTATTAATATACACAGTGAAACCTATCCTATAACGGACGAATAGGGGACATCTCCGAATAGCGGACAACATTTCGGAAAGTGTCCCGCATATTAGAGGTCTCACTGTATTATAAGTTTGGGGCTGACGAGGCGCTGCACGACATCTCGAACTGCACTAGCGTTGACTTCCGTAATCATCCCGATCGTCATGTAATTTATGTAAACTATTATAAAAGAAGAGACCTATAAAAGTTTTTTTTTTATTGGAAAACCAAGTTAACGATGGTACTTTAGATACTATTAATAGAATAGTCCATTGAATAATGTATCAAAGACGTTTCCTCTCATCGGGTGGACGATTTTTTTTCAAATAAATAAGGTAGGTAACGTCATCGCCCGAATAAAACACGCCTGCATTAGTAGTGATGAATGTGAAAAATTCGAAAATATATTATATTATACAATTTATTTATTTTTTGATATATATATATAGGTAATTACATTGAGGGTCACTCTCTCGGAAATGTAAGTTGACTATTTGTATTCGAAAAACCTTGGCAGATAAACATATTATTATACGGGTCAGTGGTCACGAACAAAGGGTGCATTAAAATCAAGAGAACGCAAATGCTTTACGTTATTCGATGGCGGGGTAAACCTTCTAGGGGGCAAGAGGAGGGGGGGTTGTCCGGTTACTGCGGAAAATGCCGGATGTGTGTGCGACGGGGCTGTGGTGAAAAGCACGGTCGGGGGAGGAAACGCCCAAATACTAGCTGCAGGTATAGGTGCGATGATATTATACCACACGTGGTATCGCTGGTATATCCGGTTTCCCGGTTAACATAATAATATATTATATTATATTATACATAAACGTGAACACAATATTAAATACATCGAATACGGTTGCTATGTATAATATATGTAAAGTTTAATGTGAAAATGGCATTTTTATGACTGATTACATAACGTGAAAACACGCACAGCGATTCACGATTCGGCTGTCCGTCATCGTATGACAATAATCGTATGGCACGACACGCCGAAATGTTTTACACTCCTACAATATTCGCTTTAGACCTATGTGGGAGGGGTTATAGATGACGGATTCATAATAGTGTTTTGATCATTGCAGAGCTATAAAATAATATTTATAGTATATAATATATCGTATATGACTATATGTTCGAACACGAAACTCGTGCCATTGACAAAGTCAATTAAGTTCACTTGGAAAAATTTCTGACACTTAGGTGCCTACGTGATGGTCGTTTTAAAGACACGCGAGCGCGAAGTACAACGGCCAGAATATAATAATATGGAGACACTGCAGTGGCACGAATAGGATTTTTAACTTTATGAAATATATGTATGTTTATATTTTATATACCTAAAATTAATATATATACGTTGTTGTGAAGTGGGAAAGACATAACAAATTATCTCAACACTACCTATATATAAAACGTTATAGTTCCCTGCAAGGTCAAGACTATTATAATGTACATGGCATACCAAATATTACGATACCGGGTGATCCGTTTAACGTGAAACACAATCATTATTTCAAAACTTGATTTTTCGAAAAAATAATTATTTTTATTACTATTATAATTATTTTGTATCGTTATTACTTTTTAAATGTTTAATTTTTTTTATGAAAACATCCATTTTTCAATTCCTTTCTCTAAAGTAGAATTTTTTTGTGTACTTTGATTTATAAAAACTGAATTTTGTCATTTTATGGTTTATAAGACGTATTTAAATCCATAAAGGTTATAGTTATAGTCAAACTAAATACAAAGTGGAGTGGTACAGAGGTACCCTGCAAATTGTTGATCCATTCTCTGCTCATCTTAACTAATAAAATAAACTACTCATCCGAAATTTAATTTTTATAGATCAAAATTGGCACTCCGAATAATATTTTGCTTAGGAATATGAAATTAAAAATGTATGTCATACAGAAGAGTAAAATACTTTTGAAAAATTAATAACAATAAAAAATAGTAAAAATATAATTTTTTTCTTAAAAATTTTGTTTTTCAACGACTTAATAATATAGCAAGACAAATATTTTAAAAACATTTGTGCTTTCCGAAATAAGGAGTGTTTTACATCAAATGTATTACCCAGTATATATAGCAGTTAATGTCCATATGTCCGCATTATTGTAGGAGGATGAAAAAATCGTGGGTGGTAGTGGCCCCCTTACTATATTATACTATGCGACACTTCACACACTAAAACATAAGAGTAGGAGGCATATAGGTAGTATTTAGGTACACCATAAACGTATATTATAATAGGTACGCGACGGAATTATTGTAAGTTCATACACCGTAAAATTGTTACTCCGCCTTATTACCCTAACTTTTTTCTATTACTTTAGCATATTATACAAAGTAGTGTCATCCTATCTTCAGTACCTGTTGTTGACATGACTCTATCGTAGGTGCATGTATCTATATTTAATTATAGTATCACGTATTCGGTGTATTCAACATGCGACACGATAAATAACAATATAATGTATACACACTCGATTACTTCATATTATTCATATTAATATATTATAGAATGCCAATACAATTAATTATATTTTTATTGTTCTGCAGGGCGAAGAACAGCTGTTAAAAAATAGTTACCTATCGCAGCAGTATCCTTCCCATTTACAATTTAACAAGGTTCTTAACTATCGTATGATTTTCGAAATCAATATTGAGTTATTCTTAATATTATGTCGCCAAAAACAAAATATATAGAACAAAATTGAAAATTATAATTATATTTTTGACCCGATTCGAGCATGAAATTGAAATAATCGAGTGATATTTTATTACCATATAATATAATATATATAGGTACAAAACTGTACAAGTTATCCTATATGTGTATACAGCTGGTGCAGTTCGAGCGTCGTTTTGTATTATTTTTTACAATAACAACAGATACTATAATAACACTCAATAAATTACCCATTAGCATTTGCATGCAACATTATAAAAGCGTGCATCAATAATAATGCATGAATCTATGATTTGTAACGATTATATTTTAATGTTAAATGTTAACCTTTATTCTCTTAATTGGTTAGATATTTTAAAATAAAAGTTAATCAGTTTTTAAACGTATTGGTATTTGATAAAAGGTGATATAAACGATTTAAAGGTCTCCTGCAGTCTTAAACAAAGGTCAAAAGGTCTTTGGATATTCGCAATTATACGAGTAATAAATAAAGTCTGGCAGAATCCACTTATTTTTATTTACTCTTTAATAATAAATTGATTAATTAGTATTTAAACACTTTATCAATAATAAATGTCCATATATTATATAGGTACCTAATCAGTAATAATTATCTACGAATAAAGTATTTAGAATTAATATATAATATAATGTTTGATGCTTTATCAATATTCATGTATTAGAGATGGTTAAATAGTTCAATGGATTGTATGTATAACATTGCAAATTTTCGTTTCGATAAGTTACCTTAAGGGTTTTATTTTTTTAATCTGGATTAATTACATAGGTATGAACGTTTATATTATGATTGTCTACAGTTTTGAATCCAAGGATATATAATTTATATTTAACATTTGGTTAGGTATTGTTTTATGATTTTTTAAATATCTTTTGTATATTATTACCTACTTATAAATGTATTATATTTATATTAAAATCATGCTATAATACAAGGTAGGTATTTTTTTCAACGTATAATGTATTTAGACGTATAGAACACATTAACTCTGATATAAATACTAACTGTCTAACTATAAATCACTAATAAGTGCGTCATAAAACTACATTAATTTATATAAAGACATAAAAAAGGACGATTTATTATATTATTATATAATATTGACTAATAAAAAGAACAATTTTATTATATTATTTCTACGATTTTATTATGTTAACGAAAACACTCCACCGAAGGCAGTATAAAAGTTTTGAAATATTTGTGTTATCTGTATAGTTATACATATTTATTTAAATATTATGCTCGCGTTATATTGTCATTTGTCGGTATTCCTTTCGTCCGACTCTGTAAATAATTTAGACTACACTACATCGATAACAAATGACCGAATTCCAGCTTAAACAATGTTAAATTAATGCACACCATCACGCGATTCGGTGGTCATTTAAACGGACGAATCGTCGGGCATAATAACCTTGGGAAGCCGGGAAATAATGCATGGCGAAAATAAAAAAATAAAATATAACACCATAATGATATAGGTAGCATTAGTTTTCACGTCTAACCCACATTCCGTGTATCGATCGTACTTCACGATTGTATTGTTTGAATCTAAAATTCCACGCGATTTAGGAACAGGCAACCACACCAATGCTCATATACTTGATACACCTACGACACGGACTATATTGTATACATAGATTCTTGTAATATCTTTTTATATTATTATTAACTTTCTATTATAAATTTACAAACGTAATATTAAGCAGAAGCCACTACTGTTTTATTGTATTGTATTTATATACTAGTCATAATATTGCGTAGGTACCTATACATAGGGTTGCTACCAGACGTACTATAGTGTCCCGAAATATTCGTGCCCCGTCTTTTTTATATCTAACCAACATTTCCTCTTTTCACGCTGTTTTCAAGTATATGATTCTCCGAACCAAACGCATCGCTTCTGTGGTATTATTGTGATCGGTATCTGAGCAATAATGAGTGTTATATAAAATTACCTATATTAATTACTTATATCCTGTATATTGTTTATTGGTTTATATAGGTTTTATTATATTATACACAAGGTGGTATCACCTTACCAACATTTTTTCTTTTAGTAATAAATTAACTCAAATTCTGATAGTTTTAAGTATAATCGAATAGAAAGACGGTAATTTTTCTTGATGAAGTTTGTATCGTCACTGTTTAAATGATTTAAAAAATCTTTGTATCCGAAAATATTATGGTCTTTAAGCTAACTAAAGAATTTGAATTTGAATTACCTACTAAAGGATAAAAGGAAGGTAAGTATGCTTGGTACCCTGTAAATTATTAGCTACAGATTATTATCAATAGTTGTTTTTATGACAAATACATTATTTTTCATTCATGTCCAAGTTTTAATACTGTTATGATTTTCCTTTAAACGAATATAAGTACCTTTTATTTAATTTGAATGACAACATTATTTTATTCACTAAGCTCCTGTACAATAAAAAAATTTAGCTTTTTCTATTTTATAGTTTAAGGACTAGTTATCATATATATTATATTATATAGCCGTTCACATTGTAGTAAGCGGTCGTGCGATTGGACGTTGGATGGGAAAAAGCGATTGTTATTTTTATGATAAATTCGAATAGATTATTTAATGAAACATAATGACGATCACGTATTATTGCTTGTATGGCAAACAATTTTGCCGTCTGTTGTATGAGAATTTATATTTATATAATATTATGAGTAATTAAATAATAAGGCTATTAGGTTAGTATATTTTATAGTGATTAATGATTATCTATATATCTTTGACACTTTATTTATAACGGGCGATCGGAGAAAAATTACTAATGAATAAATCAAATAAACTTGCATAATATTCTGTACAATATAACATATCAAACGTTTTGAAATTATTAGAGTTATTATAATTTATGGGCATCATTATTACAATATTACTTATAAATATCACAACTTTTATTATTTCATTTGGTTATTGAATTTCTGGGAAATATAAATTGCAGTGAGATAATGATAATATATGATGTTATCACTGATTTATATAAAACGTACATTTATTTAAATATAAATAACAACAAAAAGTAGGTAATAATATTATGACAAAAAAAATAACAAAACAAACAAACAAAACCCTTTAAAACATTTTTACCACCTTTATAGGTTTGAGCTTTCGTAGGTACATGAGTACAAGACATTATAATAATAAGCTCGTATGCACAATATTATAGGACAATGTTTTTTTTGATTTTATATGAGCAGAGTATTATATTTTAGATATTATACAGAAAATAAACACAATAAAATGTATCGTTCTTGGCAGTTCGGTTACATATTATAGATTCAACCATTATTGATTTCAAATCCGTACCGTGTTAATGTGCTTATTGTATTACACAGTTAGAGACCCGATCAACAAACTAAAAAATAACAAACATTTAAACAAACAATCTACGAAGCAAAGTGCAAGTTATTCGGGGACAGTGGTGTGTTAATGCGTGTTAGTGTGCGTGTATTGTACCTATATGTCGTTTTTGAAGTACAAATATTATACTTCTACTTACTCGAGTTTATATCCACATTCCCCACGACACAAATTTAAAATATTATGGTGTACATCCAATTTTTTCTACAATTCTCAATCATTTTGATATATTCATACAATGCAAATATTGCTCTCTCACAAGTCACACACTCCTAGAATTATAGTAATTTTGCTATATTATACGACTTTGCAATCAGAACTCACGGGTAGTTTAAAATACGCAATATAATATTTCATCTATATTCAGAGCTAAAACGAAATTCTATATGTGAAGCAACAATCGGTGTTTTTTAAATTCCTTTCAACTTATTATAGAAACCAAATTGCACTTATTGTACTACCACAATGTTATTTGAACTCGTATTTGAAAACAAATTGGATGTTTACTGTTACGAATAGTGTTCGATCAGGTTTAAATTAATTATGAACCATTGATATATTTAAAAGAAAAACTGAATATTGAATAATGACAGAGATGAAAACCCTTATATTTTTATCATAATCATATCGTCTTGAAAAATTTCTAGTATAGGTAATTTGTAAAATAAAAGAAAAATTATAATTTATATTGGAACTATGACATATACGAAATAAACTTCACTCTAACCTCATATTTGACCCAAAACGAAGGACTGCTGGAATCACGTTAAAAGTCATTGAAAGCGATTATTTCATAATACTGCAGCACCGCTTTATTTCCGAATGTTCGATAGGTACTTGTAAATAAAAACCATGATCCGAGATATTTTCGTTTCGACATTTCCTCTTCGGATAGCGTTTTTTTCAAACCGATGTACATTGTTTTTGTCAAAGGGTGTGTTTCGGTGGTTGGGGAGATAGTCGTTAACTCATACCTTGGGCACCACTCTGCCGAATATCACTCCCGTGACTTTTGTCGTCTGGTTGAGAACAGTCGTGGCCACAGGTACGACCTTGGTCGCTAACAAAAGGGCCATCTTCGAAGCAGCGAGACTTCCGCTAAGCATGCCGTTCATACCGTTGGTCATACCACCCATTGCACTGGTCATACTACCCATTGCAGTGGACATCCCTCCGGCTACAATGCCTAGCGTGTTAACCATCCCTTGCGCTGTACTTACCATTCCATTAGTAGTGCTTTGAATCATACTGGAGACTCCTTTCACCGAATTGGCTACTCCCTTCACCGTACTTTTGACTCCCTGCACAGTGTGGGTCACTCCATCGGCCGCTTCGTGGACTTTATCAGTCACTTGGTGGGCTTTATCCCCTACCGAATGAGCTACCTTACCGACAACCGAATCGTCTAATTTATGGGTCACCGCACTTGCTGCGCCCTCGATATTACTCTAAAATATTACATGGAATCAAACCACGTGCACACAAGCAAGGTTGCAATTAAAACATATAAACTTGGTTATTATAGGTATACATTATTGTATTATTGTTATATGCGAGTTTCATACTTTAAGACACCGACAAACATGTTAACACATTTAAATTTAAACACACAACATTGCAAGATTTCTTACGGGTATTTGTGTAGCTATGGCGCTTCTAACCGTATTTCCGATCAGCGAACCAAAATCAAGGCCCGCGTTACTACCACCAGACTATAACAGTATACAATTTAATATTATATACATATAATAATAATAGTGTGTACATACAATTTTGAAATTTCGTTCGCAATCAAACCATAAAATCATTATTATGATTTATGAATAACTAGCTGATCCCGTGCAACTTCGTGCACAATTCGTTATTTAATATTCGGTTGTGTGGTGTTCAAGTTCAGCTTTGTGGTGTTCAACTTTTCAGTTGCCCCGAATAAAAATTCTGATTCCAACAGTACCATAATCAAGTATAGGCAATCTACCTGTGGTAGATCACGAATCCCGTGCAGTGTATACATAAGTGTATGATTTAACTCTAAAGTATCAATGTTATGCCAAGTTTGTCTTTTTTACTTAATTCTAGCTGTCCCACCCGGCGTAGCCCGTGCAAAAGATTATTTTTTTAAACTTCAACATAGAAACGCGCCTCATATTATGTACCTTCGAACGATGTCAAGGAGCCCGATCTTCCTTTGAGTGATAAAATGTAAATAATTAAAAACACAGTTGGCTGCACTGCTGATTTGTGCACATGCACTTTATGTTGAAAAGAGACAACGTTATCAATCAAATTGTTGTGGGAAAGAGAGGTCCAACCAGTACTATTTTGTGCAGCAGACTCTTATAGTATAGATAAATGCTAATAAGTAGTAAATAACGTAACGAAATAGATAATAATATTATACAAATATACAGTATTTAGTTGTAAATACTCGTGATAATAAATTTAAATTATTTTAAAAAAAAAAGTTAAATAACACACTCTTAATAAAATAATAAATACTGCAGACATTCAGTTTAAGTCTTATAGCATACAGATTGCTGGTACTTATTTAAAGTTTAAACAATTACTAAATTCTTCCTATACCGGTAATTCACAATATTATTATCATAATATATTAAACAATATAAAAATATGTTTTTTTACTAACAAAACTAAGATATTCATTTTAATAGATTTCTTAAGAATAACTAATATTCATACGAAATATTTTTAAAGGAATTCCTAACAAGATGTTATTTTAATTAAACATTACTAATATAATATTAAAATACCATAATAATAATCACTAACCGTTAATCACTATAATCATACACATTGTAACTTGTAAAACATATTTGTTCGGTCTCTTCGTAAAAACTCGTATACAATTTCATTATATTTTGTTTCTATATTATACTGACCTCCATTTTACTAGCAACATGACCAATTGAATTCTTAATTCCACCTAATAAACCACCACCACCAATATTGTGTTTAGAAGTCTACAAAAAAATTATAATAATTACAGAAAAAGCCATACGACACGGCTTAAGACCAATTATTTTGTAACATAAAAGTATAAAATATTGATATTAAAATAATCATGCACAATAGTCAAAATAATATGCAAATAAATATGAATGTTGCGATTATAAGCTCCGGGTGATAAAAAAAATTATTTCCGCAATTGGCTATTTTATAGGTTTAGCTAGCAATATATCATAAAGCCCGTAAGCCCGTCTAATACCTCCTGTAAGGCACTATCAGCAAGTTTCTCGACCTCCTGGTCAAAACCGTCCACAGCTGCCTTTTTCGCCTCTTCTGCGGCACTCACAGCTTTGCCTTCTGCCTCGTTGAGCGTGTTAGATAAGAACTCACCGGTTTCTTTGACCTAAGGATTTCATAGTCAACGCAAATGTGTATGATATATGTATATCCTACTTTGTATCACTTCGCCACAGCATTGTTTGTAAAGAACAATATTATACAGTACAACGATACAATGAATAATAATGATTTTATTATTATTATTATGATTTATTTATGTTTTTTATATAGCTTATCCAAAATGGTAACGTATCAATGTCTAATTTATCAATATAAATAGTCAACATATACATATCAAATCGTAAAATAGGTATACAAATTATGGAAATAAATGTTTATATTAAAAGCTACCACAATAAAATGTATCGTAAATCTATCTCACAAATTAATTGGTTTTGATGCTTCCAATATTTAACATTGCATAGGTACCAATATTAAATTATATAAATTTCAACTAAACATTTTAAGAGAACTTTACCTATATATAATTATTCGTAAAGGTTTACTTTGTTCTATTGATATTACGAATTTCTAATAAAGTTAATTAAAATATCTAAATGAACTAGGTACTAGGTAGATATATGTTTTTTATGTAAATGTGTATAATAACAATAATTGTTGATTTTTAAGACTAAAACATCAACAGGTTGACTGCCCTACCAACTTCACTGATCTTGCCACGAACGCCTTGAGTATCATATATGCACTCAGTACGAATCTGGCCGAGTATCATATATGATACTCAGTTTTTTTAGTGTTTCTGGAGTGGGAAATTCCCTAGATATAAATAAACAAATTATCTCAAAAAATTTTGAGGATCATTTATATGATACTGAAGATGAAATTGGCAAGTATAGGTAAAATATTAAGGGCAATAGTGAAAAGTTTTTAATGTATCACATATGATACTCAAGTCAGCCACTTGTTAAAAATCCCGAAGAATGATTGGTTGTATTCTTCTATAATATAATATTTGAATGTATCATATTTTATAGTCCAGACTATAAATGTATATGAAATAGTTAGTTGCGAAGCACAAAAACCAATTTGAATGTGAGATGGACTATACATAATAATATACACCGCATGAATGGATATATTATGTATATAATATATATATATATATATATATATATATTGTATATTATATTAACATAATTCGTTTACCAATTATTATTATAAACCACATCATACATAATACAGGAATGTTCAGAGGAAAAGGGATACACAACAGCTTTATCTCAGGCTTTCGATTAAGCTTCACGACGACGCCCCAAAAATGTTTCACCCATCGTAAAATAAACTAATAATTGTTTGAAATTTATATTGAACATTGAAATTATTTATCAACCGTAATTTTTTTCCTTCACATCTATTAAATTCGTAAAATGTATAAAATATTTATGAATTCCATGACTCTTTATGAAGTACTTTTTTAATCCATTAATTTTATTAAGTTAAAAAGTTAAAAAAATATAATGATATAATAATTCAAATAAAAACTGAATTTTGAAAATTTAGTTTAAATTGAAAATGTTTGAAAATCTACACATTTATCTATTAACTCTACCGCCTCTACCATATTGCTTACGTATAAACCTTATATTCAATATCACAGCCTAACTCCACACCAAAACCTCTGAACAACCCTGTTCGTATAACTTTTAAATCACTTAAAATTAACTAAATATACTAAAAATGGTAAGTGTCGAAGATGCCTTTAATTAAATAACGAGATGACGTAATTTAAAATTTAAATAAAGTTATTAGTTCACATTAACACTATAAACGATGAATTAATGTGTTAGTGTTTAAAATTATTTAGGTACATGTTTTTTTTTTTACATACATACGTATATTGATTACTGACATTATTTTGGAGGTAGTATAATCTGTGTTCATAACAATGAAGTTTATCCCACGAAAATACAGGTTTTTTTATGAAGTTCATCATATAATTTAACAAAAGTTGTTATGCAAATTTAACAAAGATTTTGGATATAGTATAAATTACAACGTATTAACTTGTCAGTTTTTGTATCGCATTATTTTCTCATTTTTATTTACACCTTTTTAGTTTTACTCTACCAAGCTTTATGAGTGCCATAACATCGTAAAATATGATTTGTTCTATATTTGCATGAGGATTAAACAATAGACCTAATTGTAAATTTCAATGAAACTTTTTAAGTATTAAGAGGACGATACCCATGAATAAGTTGTCTCCGTCTTACACATCTACGACATAGCAAATTTTCGTTCACTAGCTTCAATAGTATGCTGTTATTTTTTATATTAGAGTGAATTGACCTATTATAACATTTTTCTGTAGATAAAATTATCTGTGCTCGAGCGTTAGCTTTTATTCGATATTTTAATTTTCAAGCGAGATATGAGCATTTTAAATTTTTTATATTTCACACACATATCTTACTTGAAAATGAAAATATTGAAAAATCGCCAACGCTTAAGCACAGATAAATGATAATATTCTTACTTAAAGGCTAAAAGTATGATAATAGGTAAATTCACTTTAATATTAAAACCAACAACACACTATTGAAACTAGTGAACGCAAATTTGCTATGCCATGCGTGTGTAAGATGACTAAGATGGAGGCAACAAATGCATGGGTAACGTCCTCTTAATTTTCAAAAATGTAATAGAGGTAAATACGAACTATAGGTACAAGTGTTGATTTAACAAATATTTTACTGCAAAATATTTAGTATTTACAAATTTACCTCATAAACTGAGTTCTATTATCTAAAGACAAACAAATAGTATTTTATGGTTTTAATGGCACTATAATATTTGATACATATGAAATGATATACATTTTATTTGAGTATTCATATTACACAACTGAAATATTGTTTGCTTCATTTGATATATACTATATAAAATGAGGAAATGATCGATGGTCAATACATTTTTTATGGAATTTTTTAGTATGGTAAAAATATAAATTTCTTTATGATCTCCTACGTTTTTATAATGACTATAATGATTAAAATGTATGAAATCTAGAGTGTACATAAAAATGAGAAAAATCCTCTCTATATAGGCATGGTCGAAACATAACACGATGATTTTATTAAATGGCATTTTTATTTTAAGTATATTTTTAGCTATTCATAATAATAATAACATACTTGTTTTTCAAGAAGTGAAGTTGCAGCATGTTTCTTTTCCTCTACTAATTCTTCAGCCTTAGCTGTAATATTTTTCATCGCTATAAAAGAAAAACATAAATAAGTTTGATGGATTCAATTGCTTGATGACTGATGAGTACATTAATTATAATGAAACATGGTTTGTTTGTAAACAGCCATGTTTCGCAATTAAGTGAAGTTTAGAAATCAGATACCTGGACAACATTCTGAACTATATATGTTACCTACAAGAATATTATATTTCACAATACATTTCATATGTTACTACGCCACAATAATTGACTAAAACGTAGAAAGAATACACGTTTTAGCAGGTCGTTGTTACCAGTACATGTACCAGAGTCAACGTTGATGCTTAAATAATTACTAGGTACTTTTGAGATGTAAAAAGATAATTTAATTCTATCCAATGGTCTGGACACCCACATAAAAAAATCCGTCTTACTCGAGTACTACCATTATTGAATTTCCATAAGCATGTGTAGGATTAAGTACTCTTCAGTTGTAAAATATTGTTTGCTGTTATTCTTACAAACTACAAAGAAATTCACAGAGTTTTTTTGAAAAATAATATCAAGTTTATTACTGTGTGTTTAAGGTTTGTTTAAACATTAAAATAATTTAAAGAATGATTATAATAAAATAACCATCTATAACAGGGGTGGCTACTAATCTTAATTTTGGAAACCGCGAATTTATGAGGCTAGTAGTTCGAAGCGACCCACATTGTTAAGAGATGTTTATAAAATTAAGACACATTTTTCATTTTATAACAAATGAAGGAACAATTATTTATTTATAGAAATAACTTAGAGCCGCACGAAACTAACTCAAGAGTCACATGCGGCTTGCAAGCCTTGTTGTGGCCACCCCTGATCTATAATCTATAATCTAATGCATTCGTCTATTTCGCATTATACGGTATTATTAGAATGTACAGTGTATAGGTACACTCAAATTACGCGAAAAACCTGTTTTAATAAAGTCGTTATTTCGGATTCCAAGAGAAAAGCGTTTAACGTTTTATAGATGAACGCCAGCAGCTGCACCTAAGGGTTTCGACCAGCGTTTTATTCAAATCGAATTGAATATTATTTTCGCCACAAATGCCGGTAAAATACAATCGCACTAATTCCGGTCGATTGGGAGGACGAATAATAATAATAATTCTAATATAAAAAGTTAATTTCCTGTTGAAGCATCAACGACACCAACGCTACTGACGGCAAGGCCGTATGCATGAAGATGTTAGGTACTACATTGGGCATGAAATGTAATTCGAAAAGTCTGCTCCTACAATAAAAATATATATTTATATATATATTGTATAGCCGTGATAGATGATAAATGGTAGCTGCGCTATTATAATACGATCATTTCGTACGTGCACATATTATAATATATATTATTGTATACAATAATATACACATATATATGTTTATACGTCCCGTCTATTTATACGACTAACCATTAACATGACGTCAAATTTGAATATTAATATACGTTTCTATCACGAAGCCAATTTTTTCTTTTAAAATCTTTGGGTTTAATATTATTTAGACTTATAAAAATACGCGCGCGCCCGTGTGTGTTTGCGCATAAGGAATTCTGCTAGAAAAAATAACGAGTGCACGGCTCAAGGATAACAGACTATTCTGACTATAGAAAAATGTTTATTAGTATCTTTAGAAGTGATCATAGTCTCGGGTAAAACGTATAATATTCGCAATTTTCGGAGTTTTGATCTGCGGTCGACGTGTTATGCATATTATTTGTTATTATAGTTATTGTAAATATTATTGCGGATTGTGATATTGTCACTTGTATCCTCTGTCGGTTTATTGGCAGGTGGACTCGGATTCGCGTAAAAAAATCATAATAAAACCGCAATAACATTATAATATATGGTATACCGTCGCGTTCGGTTTGACCGGTTTTCGACGAGATCGTCACGATTTTCCTGCACAAAGAGACGCAATATTTTAGACGCGTTTATAATATTAAGAGGTGACGTAATATACTATCTTCGCGTAAATTTTATTCATTGAGATTTTTCCACCGTGTACCGCGGAGTTAAATCGATGTAAAATACGGTTCGACGTTACTATTACCGACGTACTATAGCTGGTACGTAGGTTTCGGACGAATTCTTCGATTTTTGGTCGAAGAGAGCAAATAATAAAATAGTAAGTATATTCTATAAATTGTATACCGATCACGTGTAGATAAATAAATCGATAAAATAACATATATAATCGGAACGAGAAACCGTAAAAGATGTAAAATGTATACACTCACCTCCTCCCAAGTTAAACATGTTGGATGTGAATTCGGTTAGCCGCGCGAGTACAGTAAAATAATATATAATTAATGTATTTAATGATTAGTTTTTTAAATATAGTGCGCGTGTTGTTGCGACGACGGTACGCTCGGCAATGTCCGTCCAAATATAACAGACTCGAAGTTAAATATCCGGGGCCGCTGGCGGGTGTTCTCTCGTGACCTTGGTTACTCGAGCGCGCGCCGCCGCCGCCACCGCCGCCTCCGTTACCGCCGCCATTGCGCCGCCAAAACACAAAATCGATAAATCGCCGCCTCGTACCTACATAATACTATTTTGTGCGTGCACATCTAAAACACACACGGCTCACACGTAGATGATATTATCATATATTCTTCGGTTCGTTATTTGGGGGGTGTGTCGTCTGCATTCTGCAGCGCTGCAGCTGCGATCCTAATGGATAAGTGCAATCATATATTATAATACAGGAGAGGTTAACATTTGGTTTATTGTATTAAGCGATATTCTGTTTTATTGAAAGTTCTTCTTTGTCGAGACACGCGGTTATACGGTCGAGTGTTCCACCGTGTTATACAGTATATAGGTATAAGGTATACCTTGTAACCACATTTAACAATCATATTATAATATTATATATTTGTATAAGTACAATATTATCGAGAGCTATATATCAAATACAACGACCAATTAAGCAAATATAAATAAATTTGCTACTACGGAAATACGAATGTGCATTTTATACCAACTTATACAATTATTATAATGTTAAGTAGGTACAGTATGTCTTGAAAAATATTTTTTTTATTCTGTCTTCACTCTGGACTGTTAATAGTAAATTATTTTTAATTTTTGTTTAGTTGAAGAGAGCTGGTTGGGAGCTTTAACTGTTTACTTGAATTAATTATTTAATGGGACTTTATCCACCCTTCCCCAGAATTTCTACCATAATTGTGCCAATAATCAGTTCTCTAATTGTAAAATTAATGAATGTGGACTGTGATACTTGAAAGGGTTAAACTCAACTTAACTTGTTATTGGCCACACACCCCAACCAACAATTATTAAAAAAATAATAAAAATAAACCTATACGATTATGCCAGTAAGTGGCAGTAACAACTAAACTTATGAATTATAAACGATTAAAATGAATATATATGAAAAATAATTTAAATTTATTAGTTGAATATTCATTTATATTTATTAAATTACAATTAAACTAAATTCTGTATATTCTGTTCACAGTTCACTATTATGTTGTAATGCAGTTGCAGTATCATAATAGAAATAAGTTGTGATCATATTCAGTAAAATTGAATGGAATAAAAATTACAAAAATAATGTATATGTTAAAAAAAATATTTTGGAAAAAAGGACGTCCTCCCGTTCTATATTGAAAATAATTAGTAGGGGTGCTTTCAATATATATATAATAGTAAATTATATTATGCTATTATGGTATATAACATTATAACCTATTATAAAAAGAAAAATTAGTAGAGTAGGGAGCCATCCGCCCTGCCACTCGCATCGATTCAAGCACTGCCAATGATCGAGGTATGATATGTATATATTGTATTCATGGGTTATACTCTATTTCATCTGCTAAGATAATAAAAATCGACACCTCCAAGCTATTGTTACAGGTGTCGCCGATTGCCAGTTCAATAATATTAATTTTAATCATATTAGCGTCGACAGATTATATATATTATATATATATTAGGTATATTTTTTTACCAGCTGCGAGTATCGTTTTCATAATCATAAAAATATCGTCGTTGTTGTTCTTTTGTTCAAAACGATGATTCCACTAGATATTATTATTATATGTGTATTCCAGACGAACGAGGTCGTCATCGATATACTATACATCTATTATATATAAATACACACGGTCACCTGCGTCGTAGATTGACCGTTCGGCGGACCTACTGTTATCCAATACTCTTAGGTGTACATATTATATATCTACGCGTGCAGAATTACGAAGGTAGTGAAACACCTACACCACGACTTGACGGGGAAAATATTTTTAAATATACATAATACGCATAATCTGTACCTATATGAGAATATATATACGCGTGTTGTGTCTTGTGTGCATAATAATTATGACGCAATGTGTAGGTATATGCACATTATACAGTATATATAGGTACATCCATAACCCGTGCGTACCCAGTGGTGTGCTGACTAGTGAGTGATGGTATTTTTACTACACTGGCAAAACAAAATATTAATTTATACAGTTATTACCTATCATATTATCATTTATCAAGTATTCAAGTACCAAGTAAACACAACTATACAATTTTCATGCCAATATTATACGCCATAATATAATATAAATTCTGTATAATAAATTATAGTAAATAAAAAAGATAGCCCCCCAAGTTTTTATCAATACCCTGGGATATTGCATATGCTTTAGCCCTAACTATATGCTAACCATACCAGTATGCACTTTGGCCTTTGCCACTGTATTCACGACTGTATATGCAAGTATTGAGTATATACCTATTGTCATTGAACAATCGGTAAGTAACTGTAATGGAAGTGTTAAATTCAGTTATAACTAAATTAAATTAGTAATGATTTATTGGCTGAAAAATTATTGAAACATTTCACAATTGTATTTGAACATTGATAAATGATATTTGATAATACAATTATTATTTCAATTATAGTTAAAAATATAATATGTAGGTATAACCTAACCTAATATAGATTTTATGATTTTTAATTTTTTGTTTTTGAGATGAGATAATAACGAGCATAAATATTTGTTCAAACTGAATAAAGTATCTTTAAAATGAATGGTTCTATAATTCTATGTTTAAATACATCACGTTTGTACTTTTTGTATTAAAAAAAAATATTTAAACAAAAAAATATACATATTATTTATACATATTTAATGTATAAATATTGAATGTAGTAATGTACTTATTATCCCAACAAAAACATTCCGCCATACTCCGTGAAAAAAAAAATTGTAAGTATAAAAAAAACGGCTCTAAAAGTTGTGATAGTACTTTATACTTTATAGGTAGCTACTAACAGTACTAAGTCTTTGAACTACTATATTATCATTTATGTTAAGATAATCTGCTAAAAAATTGATAATAAAATCAATCCAAGTTCAATTGTTTAGTAGATTATTTTAAGATAAATGATTTATATATTTCTATAGCATAAACATGCGTACCTATACCCTTGCGTAATCTGTAAATCCAAGAAAGGGTGAACTTATATCCCCTTAAACATAAAAAAATCAATATTATTAATTTAAAAATCTTGTTTTCAAAAATGGCCTCGGAAATAGATATTGAAGAAGTTTTAGATGAGTTAAAAACCCATATACAGGTAAAACGTATACCAAAGCTTTAGTCAATAAATATTTTTTTTATAAAAACTGAAAAGTAATAACAAAATGTTTGATAGTTCAATGACAATAAATTATAATTTTTTTTAAACCTTATATATTTTTCATAATTTTGGAAAAAAGTTAAAGTTTCAGAAGAAAAAATGAAGACAGTAATTTTACGTAGGTATTTGTTTTTCAAATATTATACATGGAAAAACACTTCTAGTGTCGGTGACGTGTTCAGGGTAGGGAGGGGGTTACAACCGTGATTGCCTAACTATGAATATCAGCATATTATATCAAAATGTAAGTTGTTGATTTCAATCGATGAAAAATAAATAATAATACTAGGTTTATTACGAAAAACATAAAACTTATATTAAGTAACAATATTGACCTTTTTGTAAGAAATAAATAACTATAAAATAGTTATTTATATTATAATATATACAAATTACTAATATATTTAAATATACATCGGTCAATAAGCATATTTTCATTAAATCTGAAACCCGCACTGGCCAGTGGCCTCTAGAGCATATTTTTATCTGATTTATTTTATCACATTACTGTTATCATTTATCACGGATTAGTTAAAACAAGAATGATGGATGTATACTTGATTAATTTATATTACATAATACCATAAACTTTATGGTACGATCTTTAACTTATCGTGTTACACTTTTATTTTTTTTTGCGTGTGTTTGGAATCACTGGAAGAGGGGGGGGCACTATAACCCTGTGAGCCATCCTCCAAGGCTTCAACATCGAATTACTTATTAGTTATTAGTAAAGTTATTCCTACTGATTCAAAATTCGTGATTTCTAATTATTTAGTAGGTATTTACAACAAATGTATTATTATTTAGTATAGTAAGGTCAAATGTTCTTCGCCCCTAAGGCCCTGGCCCTGACAGTCAATATTATATTGAGCTGGGCCGGTGAGCTTACCACACTAGCACACCTGCAGCCTGCAGGCCATTTCACCCTTGGGTATAGTTTAAGAGTTTAGCCTATAAGTTAAAGGTAACCTTTAACTGAATAACCTAAAAAAAATTCTGGATTCACCACTGTCTAGGCGACTAGCGTGTTAACTTATTAAATGTAAGTAATGCTAAATTAATCAGAAGAATGTATATATACTTGTTAATTTAAATAAAACAATATGATAGTCATATGAGTGTCTACGGTGGCAGCCTAGGGTGTCTGGGCTGCCCCTGCAATTTTTGAAAGGTGCCGGTTAACCGAGTTAAACGTTAGAGGGTTATAACATTTTTCTTTTTTTAAAAACTTGATTTTTTTTGTGGGTATTGTTGTAATTACCATTTAATTACAAAGATCGATTTCCTGACTTCCGAAATCGGAAAAACCTACTATAAAGACTTGAGACAGACGACGACGGTATAGTACTCATCTAGGCATTATTGATATTATTGTTGTATTATTTTTGATTTGTAGCTAGATGGTGTAGGTAATCCAAGGCTGTAGATGAATAATATTTCCGAAGTTACTGCAGAAAATTACTGTAAATAGATAATTTAGACTTTTTTTAAATTATGTAAATGTTTTGTTTTGGAGGGGGGGCTTAAAAAAATACGGCTTTGAGTGTATAGCCGTATAGGGCTTTTTTCAGTTCACTAATAAAGTTAGCGCCGGTTATTAGCTAGGCTGCCCCTGCCGATGAAGTCTAGTCACGCATTTGATTATAATATTGTTTTATAAGGATATTAATATAGACTATTTTAAATTTTAATTAACGATTAAAAGAACACTAACTACTTAATAGTAAATAATAAATATACAGGTATATGTGTATATTGTGCATAAATATATCTCTTAATGAGTCTTAAGCTATTTAATAATCATAATGTAATACAAAAATGTGATGTGCACTGCAGTGATAACTTTTATTCTAATATACTATATTTTTATTTTTATTTATATTTTTATCTCTAGGTTTTATCTAATTTGGATTATTTGTACATTATCATATTAATGATGTATCGTTTTTATTATTTTATTAATAATTGATCCTTTACAAAACATATTATTTTATACTTAAATAATTTTAAATTAAAAACTAATTTTCTAATAATTGTTTGATCGCTATTGTAACAATAGTTAATTCAATACCTACATTTAGAATTATTTTAATAATTTAGATTATACGAATAAATAAAATTTAAGTTTCAAATCTGACAGTATTTTGAGTTATTATAGTAATATAGTTAGGGTTGTTTTGTTGAAAACACCTTTAAAACATTAAAAAAGTATATTGATTTTGTATCAATAAAAAACGTGTGTTTAAAACAATATTTTTGGTAAATTTTAAATTGAAATAATCTATGGATTTTTTTACTCTACGGGATACTATTTTTAACGATTTTTTTTGTTGAAAATCAACAATTTCGACGATTTAAAATGTAAAAACGACGGCATCCAAAAAACTTTGGCTAATTGTTTTAGACAAAACTCTATAATTTAAAATAAGCATGACCCCCCCCCATGTTTTGATTGCACTAAATACATAAGTATGAATAAAAAGTAACTTTTTAAAAAAGGTGTACCGTTAGGAAGACATAATCTATATATGCATATAAAAAATAATAATAACACAATGATGGTCTATTATAATTTATTGGCCTTCATTAAAAGATGAAAAACAAAAAAAAAAGTTTAAAACGTTAATGCGTTTTAAGCGTTTATTGAAGATTGCTTTTTTATATGGTTAAAACGTATTTTTTTTGTTATACTTAGCTATACTTTGTTATACTCAGCGACACCAACTTAATATTTTTATAAGTAAGTAGGTTGTAGGTACTTACTATACTTTTATAGTTACCTATATAAAAATCATGACCTTATTTAATAATGTACCTCTAAATGTAAAACGCAAATATATTTTATCATTCAATATAACTCGGGATTTATTTTTACATTCTGTAAAGTCGACTACTGCAATGCGGCATACCACATTTTCGGTTGACTGTATAGTTTTTGATGCGATCTAATAATATTATGAAACTCACGTATCCTGGCATCCCGCTGCAACTTAGGTAGCTGCTAATAAGAACCTCCATACAATTCTAAAACTTAATAGTAAAATTCAAATAGTATTTGATTTTCGTTGAAATAATTAGTACCTAATTATTATTAAATAGTAAGTAAAAGTAAAAATAAATAATTGCATAATATGCATGTATACGTATATTATACAATCAATGTAACCTTCCTGAAACGTATCGTTTATATAAAACATCGAAATACCGAATTAAATATTATTTATAGTAACTTATCCCGGTTTTTATTAATTAATCTGTAAAATGATGAAAGTTTTCTTATTTTAAGTAGTGTATAATTTAAGTAGTATATATATATATACTCCATATATTTCCATTAATATTGCTAGCACGGTAAACAGAAAAATGTTCCCACTACTTATAAAATGTTATAGAATGTAGAGGGTTGTGATGGTTAAAATCTTATGATAAAATATTAAAATGTAATTTCCGTCGTGATCATAATAGGTATCCTTGTTTTAATTGTCTGGGATTACAATTATACAGAAACATATAATATTTTATTATTTCTTGAGTATGTCGAATAGCAAGTGATTCACCGAGCATGCTCATTACTCATTTTTTCCTTAATAACTTATACAAATTCTGATTTTTTTTTAATTATTAGGTTTATTGTAGAACCAGATTTGTATACCGTTTAAAGAGTGTCGCTAACACATTTTTTTTCAAACGAGAACAAATCTTTTTTTTTGTGAATTGTTAAAGTTAATCAGATGATTTTTTTTAAAAAAATATTTATGTACCTAACTCAACATTTTAACACATAGTTTTTGAGTTAATAAATTATAAAATGTTTATATTGTACTAAGGTTGTACATAAAAATGGTTTTATAAAAATATAAAATTAATGCAGTATTTAATTTATTTCTTATTATACTCATTACTCAGACAATTTAGGTATACAAATTTTAGATTAATATAATTAATATTTAACTAACTATATGCTTATAGCCTCAATATCTAAAGATAAATAGGTAAGTTACCTAAGGTAACTCAAAAACTTCTCATTCGAATATCGATTTATTCACATTAATATTTTATAAAATGTCATCGGTTTAATAATTTACAGTACGATAGGGAGAAAAAAATTAATTGAAACCTCCACTTTTATATACTAAAAAGAAAAAACTAAATATTTGAAAATATGAATCTTGCAGTAAATTTATCTTTTCCAATAATTAGAATTTTATTTAATGCATTATTAAAGGAGACATGACATGGGTGAGCATACTCAGTGAATCAATCACTCTAAATTCTAATACTCTATACCTATATTATTATAGTATTATACTGCACATATACACGTCATAATAACTAAAAGGCTCAAAATGTTATAATATAGGTATTTAAATTTAAGATATTATTAGAACCGATATTATCACATTATTAATATTATATATTATAGTTTTAAAATATATTCAATGCATTTGACATTATTAAGAAAAATACGATATCCTCCATTGTAAGTGTTCACATAATATGGAAAATATGAAGATATGTATGTGAAAACATATTGTAAAATAAAAAATAAAAAATGCAATACTTTTAAAAATAAGTCAATCGTATTTAAAAAAAAATATACTTATAGATATTTACGTATAGGTATAAATAATTCATTGATACAAATAATGATAATAATTGATAGTAATTTAATAAGTAAGTAAATAATTTCATAATAATTCAAATAAATTAATAAAGTACAGACTGTTGTTAAATTAGATTTTGAACTCTAATTTTTTAAATCGGTATAAGAAATAACCTTCGTAGGTAGCTGCTGTGATAACTTCCACCTATTTAATATTATTCCGGTATTTTTTATTTCCTCAACCGTCATTGTAATTAATCAAATAACAAATATTAAAGGGCAAAAGCTCATATTATAATTAATTGAGAAATAAATACTCATGCTGTGGATAATAATATCATGAAATTCGCAGCAAGTTAAAATTACAAGCTTATAATCTAATTATAAACTTTTATTTCAAAAAGTAATAAATATAAATATATAATATATGGTTAGAACTATTATTAATTAAATGCTGATCAGCGTAATTCGTGAGTTTTTAAACAACCAATTTAATAAATGTAATATGTATACAGAATGATTCACTAAGCATACTCTTCCTGTGTAATCTTTTAGTAATTTATTTATTTAAATTCTAATTTTCAGAATTTTTAAACATACTTAAGGACAATATTTTAAAATACTTAAATTATTATGACTTTTTTACTGTATATTTTTAAGCCAGTTATTTTTTTAAAAGATTTTTATTAACGTATCGACATTAAAATGTATATACTTAGGTCTAAGGATAATAGTCCTTGGAAATTATTTGACAAAAATATAAAATAAATGTGATATTCAATCTAGACACTTAGTCTTTTGTAGGTTTTTATTACACTCCAAAAAAGTTAATAAATTATAAAATGATATAATAATTAATATATTTAATTACTATAATTTTCAAATCATCAAATCCCCATTTCTCCTTAACCCATTACCGTGGACCTACTATGTTTGGTGCACAAAGTTAAATAACTAAAAAATACTCATGACGGGAAGTTCGATTTAGGATGATGCCATACAATTTTCATAAAAATTATCTGCTTATAAATTTATAGGAAACAGGTAATTCTTGTAAAAATTAAATTATTATTGCTACAACTCCTTAAGTTATATAAAAAAAACCTATACCTATGTATTTAAAAATATGGTCCTTAAGTGTACTTATAAATTCCAAAAATCAGAGTTTGAATAGATTCATTATCATAAAAAAAAATTAAGGTGAGTATAATGGTTGTTGAATCATCGTGTATATGTTTTTCATAAAACAATAATTTATATTTTGACAAGTAGGTAGGTACATAATAGAAATTTATATTTAATTACATTTTAAAAGTACATTATAGGTTTCAGTGAATTTAAACTAGATAATTCAGTTATATCAATCATACCTACACTTTATAGTTTATATACTTAGTCATAACATTTTAGAAATATAGGTGTGTCATCATTATTTTCTTCGTACCCTCGATCGTCCGCTTCTATTAGCACCTAGGTATCAGCTTGGTTTATTTTATGACAAAATATATTCATATAAAATCAATAGGGATAACTGATTATTGAATAATACTTTACATCCTGCAACTTTAATCTCTGAACTATATCTACCATAAATACTAATAAAATCAGTCATAAATTACTAGCAAACTGTCGGAGCATATCGGAGGACCTGTCTATTAATAAAATAATAAACTTTCCACTAAAAACATAAATGCCATCTTAAAGAAGTTATTTTTTATGTTGTAACTGTACTTAATAATAAATAACACATTAAATATTGTTAATATTATCAACCTAGCTGTCTATAATTTAAGGTTAAGATTTAAATAATATCTATTTAGATACCTATTTACATAAACATAAGCCGTGGCTTCAAAGATTATTTTTACAGGGGTCCGTGTACCACAAAAGGTTATGTACCTACTGCTGTATGCATAATTAAATTATTAATAGTTTAAAGTCTAAGTTTTTATTCCTGATAATTCATCAATATTTTGTGAACGAAAATAAATTTAAACAAACAATATTAATATTACACGTTATACCGTTTAATAAATTTAAAAATTTTAAATAACACTTATGACTTATCTAAATAGCATGTTAAATTTGATAGGATATTAGATATTACATATTGATTAATATTTTATACCAATTAACATTTACTAAATAATACACAATATGTCAATATGTTAAAATAGGTGTACACTTATATTATTATATTATATGACTACATGAGTATGGATTTTTATACTTACTCAATTCGTTGACATTCCAATATTGACCTCCATGATTTGGTGATGGGCCGGTATTGAACTATAAAGCGAGCGCCGAGCACTATTAACCATCATTAACATGCCTATATTAACATTTAATATTCCATAAAGAAAAAAAATATACAAATACAATTATTGTGATTGTATAATGATGTAAGTATTTATGCTCATTGTTGAAATTATTACAGTGACATATAATATAATACTTAACATATATGTTATTTTATAATGAACATAATTAAAACGATTTCTTTGACAATCTTCAACATTTTATATACAAGGCTTGCGGTGTAAATATATGAAACATGCAATAAGTATATATCATGTCTTATGTTTTTATATTTTATAGTTAAGTGTATCATTAAAAATATACCTACATTAATTTAATCAAGAACGAAAATATCAAATTATATTTTTACACGCAACTGCCAACTGCTAATATTGATTTAATCATTAAGGCAAAATTATTTTGTGGAAAAAAAGGTACCTAATGGTTTTTTATTAAGATAATGTTAGGGTAATTACTATTTTTTTATATATGAAGGCAGTGTCGTAGTTACAGTTATATAAAATTATAGGCACCATATTTTATATTATATTATGTAGGTACCTACCAACTCAATTTGTAATAGTTATATGATTGGTATTTGTAAATTAATTTAAATACGTAGATATATACGTTTGATGAACTTATATTGAACTTTTATTTTAAGAATATTATTTCAATGATAATAAATAAAGAAATAGAGTGTACAAAATAAGACTTCCGAAGTCCCATCGACTTGCTGACTGAAAGATTAAGATGCCCATAAAATTGATAACATTGAAATTGATAATACTTTGTCTTTTTGCATATGACGTATAGTTTTTAGTGGTAATAATTCATTATTTTTTTTTGTTGTATTTATTTCCAAATTATTATACTAATAATATATTTATTCCCACTATAAGTACAAAATAACAAAAAAAATATATCATACCTTTATTTGCCCCTTTAAACCAAATAAAAACTAAATCAACTATAGTACACAACAATAAATTAATGAAATATTTATTAGAAATACGATTTTGTAATATTAAGAATTATTTCATAACTTACCGATTATAATATGACATTTTTTTTTAAAAATTCAGCCGTTCAAATATATTTAAATATCTAAAGAATTATAATAATATAAAAGATTATAATATTAGATACTACTTAATTATAAAAGTATAGTAATGTCTATTTTATTTCAAATATTATTTTTTTATATTGTCAAAAATATTTACTGTATTTGTAATATCAATGGAATAATAATATAATAATAATTTGATTTATGTATTTTATTTAAGTTTAAATGTATTATTTTCCAAAATTAGTAAAGAATAAGAATTGGTAAAGTAGGTATAATCACGCTGCTGTGCAGTATAGGAGTCAAGTGTACCTCGTCATTGTGTAGGTCACTTTAATAACTTAAACATATCAAACTATCAAGTATCGTTATAGCTTCTTTTGTTCATAAGAACTTATTAAGTTTGTAACAGAAGTGAAAACATTAATATTTAGCAAAAGGAAAAAAAAATAAATTGACGATATTTATAAGTACCTATCGATTAATTAGAACTCTTAAATAAATTAAATGTATGTATATATATATTTTGATAATAATTGTTTTATTAAAATTTTAAAAAAAAAGTTCATAAAAAACACATAAAAATCGGTGAAAAAATATTGACTTATTATTTTTTTCCCCTACAAGAGTATATAAATTATAAAAGTGCATCTGTTAGTTGACGCAGTAAAATCCATGGTAATGGATATGATCAGCGGTCCAGTGGAGATCTATATAAATGACTGAGTTGGACACATTCGAGGAAACCACAAAATTAATACTGTTCTAAGATATTGAAGTTGAAAAAAATGAAGCATTTTTACTGCTCCAGAAAGTGTGGACAGAGACATAAATAATAAAAAAAAAAAACAAAATATCATCTGCCCAGTTCAAAAAAAAATGCATACACAGTACACAAAAATGCACGTTTACCATATTTTATATTTAAAAATTATAAACCAAAATACCCTTATAACGAATTACGAATTAAAAAAAAAGAGAATTTTCAATTTTGAACGGGATACGTTCATCTTCAGGCGCCTAACTTTTACCCGGGTAGGCAGCTTATATTTGGTATTTGCTTGTGTAGTTGTGTGGACATTGTGGAAAATGTCTGAACCAAAGATTCTTGTACTAATGACTAGGTACTGTAAAAAGCCAAAAAGGGGTGACTTCGGACATGTGGGGTGAATTCGGACAACACCATGGTTTTTTAGTTATCTTATAGTTTTAGAATACACGTTTAATAAAAGTTGAAAACTGATACTCCAGGTTAATATCTATTATAACCTCCATAGAATTATAGAAAATAATATTTATTGATGACATAATTGTGTCCAGGGCCGGCTCTAGACAAGATGTATACATAGGCAAAATCAAAATTTGCCGCCCTTTCATTTTTGATCCCTCTATTTACCCCTTGCCCCCCCCCCATATCCTCAAACATATTTACGTCTACTTCGGGCTTAAGTCGCAGTATACCTATACGTTATAGACTATAGTCATAATTTATAATTCACAAAAAAATATTTTTATTCAACTATAGAAATATAAATAGTACACATTTTTGTTGAAATTGAAATACATTAAACTTAAAAAAAATTTAAAATGGTATAATAAAGAATCCAACATTTTTTATATTTATATAAATTTTATTTTTCTGGCTTTTAATGTTGCAAACTCTTCTATTATTTCTTCCATGTCCAATTTGTTTGATACATCCTTTTCAATAGAAAGAACTGCCAGACCAACTAAACGCATTTGACATATTTGGGACCGCAAATAGTTTTTAATAATTTTCAATTTTTGAAAATGATCTTTCGGCACTAGGTGCAGTTATAGGTAATGTCAGTAAGATCTTAAGGGCTGTGACCAGGTTAGGAAAAAGCTCCACCATTTTCCTTTTACATATGTATTCCAAAACCTTGCGTGGATCACTTTTTTCAGTCCTTCAACATCTTTTAAATGCGATAATTTCTTGATGTAATTCTACAGCACTAATATCTGTGTTTAAACCGTCGTTAGAAGTGAGAGAAAGTTGTAGATCCTTGCAGTGTTTTAACAACCCATTTTCATCTTCAATTATTGATATGTTATATAAGAACGAAAATAAACTGTTATGCTTAGATAGCTTATCCAATCTTTCAATTACTGACTGAATACCTGTATCCAAAACTTGATGAAAAAAATTAACTTTGAAGTGAATTTTTGGATCGGGAAATCGCCTTACGTCTCGATCTTTGTAAACTATCAAATTTGTCATCAATTCCAACTTTTTTAGCAACTTCCTTTGCAGTTTTTAATGTTTTTTTAAAACCTTCTTCAGAACGATAATCTTCCAATAACTTTTTTGTGATGTTTAATTGGTTAGTAGTTTCTGATAGATCAAGCGAGGGTGATTGGAGAAGTTTGCTCAAAATATTAATTTCATATAAAATATCATTACTAGGGCACGGATGTTGTAGTACTAAAAAAATAGTAAAATTGATTGCAGTATTGCACTAAAAAATACCAAAAATTGCTCTAAAAATATTAAAAATTGCACTAAAAAATAACAACGTTTTGTTATAATAATGTTTTAAGTTTACTTTTATAAATTATAATCTAAAATTCTAAATAATTCAAAAAAAATATATACATTACATTATAATCATGCCATTATAAATTTATTATATTATATACATCATTGCACTGTACTATAAGTGTTTGTTTTAAATTTTCGAAATCAAACCCTCTTCGATTTGGAGCTAGTAAGTTCTTATATCTCGAAAAACTTCATTCTACGTCGGTTGATGTAAGCGGAGCGTATTTAAAATAAGATAAATCGCTTACTGTTAAGTCTTCGGGTAAACCATCGAACGATTTTCTTTGTCCAGTTAGTATATCATTGATTTTAATAATGGTTTTAAGTCATATATAAGTTTTAATATTGCTAAAATAGTTGTATAAATGAGTAAATTCGACAAAATTGCAATAAAATTGAAAAAATCCCAAAAATTGCAAAAAATTGCACTTAAAACTTTTAGATTTGAATTCGTACTTACATGAAACGTATTTAAAACTTACTTAGCAATTAATTGAAAAAGTAGAAAAAAAGTTGCAAATGCAACATCATCCGTGCCCTAATCATTACACACACTTTAAAAAATTTAACGCCATATTTATGAGTTTTGTTCGGAATATATTGTCGAAATTTGAGTCTGCCACGATAAGGTATCATTGATTCGTCAACAGCTATTATTTCCCCAGGTTGGTGCACATTTTTAAATATATCATTTGCTATATTTAATAATTTTCTAATTTTATACAATCGGTCTGTTTTATCTGCAGAATCATTATTTTCAAAATGCCAAAATCGTAGAATAAGCTCAAATTTATTTCTACTCATAGTTTTTGATACAACTTTGTTTTGGTAACGTTCTGCTTTGTTCACAATAGTCGGACAATGATGGCATTTTCACTAGTCCCATCCATAACAAAAGACCCAAAAAATGTTCGATGTCTTCCTTGGTTATTGGTACCCAAGACGAAAATCTACTACCCCTTGATATTCTTTGTGAACTTAACATTTGTTGAGCATTTCTATTTGTTTCAATAACCATGAGTTGAATTATTTCATCGGTAAGAAATAATTTGAAAAAATCTATAGGCCCACTACCTTCGTCTAATATAACTAAGGGTCCAGAGTTTCCAATAAAGTTGAAATGTTTTTGATTATTACCTGAAACTATATTCCAGGCGGGTTGAAGTGGTTGAACATTATTATGTACAGAAATTGAATGATCCTCCTCGTCCTCGTCTTCAGTAGAATCATCAAAGTCACTATTACTTTCATTTTCAATTTGAAATAACGGATCAGCATCACTATCGTCAATACTTTCACTAAAAGAGTCGTTTAATTAATATATAATCTATTATCATATCTTCATCCATTTTGTAAAAAGTTTAATTTTATTTGAAAAATAAAACACAAAAGGAATTTAACACTATCAACAACGGTCACAATGAAAACGAAAACTAAAGACGACAGACATTGAATAATCGATTTATCGCCACAGAAACTATAATAGTGTAAATTATGATAAGCAAAAAAAAATACCAGCTAAGTTTATGTTTAGAACAAGACCGCCGGCGACCAACAGTGGCCCATTATATAAAGTCATATCATTTTTAGGCCACTTGCCAGCCGGCGACCCAAGACATTTCTTCATTTTATATTATTATACAAGGTTTACTGATTAAAACTGTATAAATTTTATCAAAATCGGAAAATTAGAGCTATTTTTACAAACGTAAACATTTACGATAAATTATGTGAAAATAGTATGGCCCACCACGCTCAGAAATTACTTGGGGCGCCGGCGGCCATGCGTCAGCCAACGTGTTAATTGGTTAGTAGCTTCTGATAGATCAAGCGAGGGTGATTGGAGAAGTTTGCTCGAAATATTAATTTCATATAAAATATCATACCATATTACTAAACACATCACAAATTTAAAGTCGGATATTTTTTTTTAAATTCCTTGGGCTTCAGAACGACTTTTCGACCACCGCGACTTCGTCATTTCGGGGAAAAATCAATTAATGTTATACGTTATCTACATTTTATTTCGGTGTATTATACATTTGTACTTTTAAATAAACCGTCCCAACCAAAACTAAATTTATTTAATTTATATTAATTAAATCATTGGTATTTTAAAAACGGTTTTTGGTTTTTGCGTTAGCCTAAGTAGCAACATATTTATGTTATTCTAAATACGGTCCTTCCTACTATCAAGGAAATGCCGCCTCTTCCATAATGCCGCCCCAGGCATAGGCCTGTGTTGCCTGTGCCTTCCGCCGGCCCTGATTGTGTCATAGTAAATGTTATGGAGGTAAATACAAAATTATTATATTTTTGTATTTTTAAATTACAGAACTACATTGACTTCCGTAGTACAACAACAAATAGAAATATTTGATTGCGTTTTTCGGTAACCTATACTGCAATGTAGGAGGTCGTCCGTATATAAGAATTATAATCCTAATGATATTTAAAATGCCGTTGATGGTGTTAGTTATAAAAAAATGACAACACAATAAGTAAAAAATAAATTTTAAGTTGACATGTTTATAAAAAAGTAAAGAACTACTTTTTTAGAATATTAAATAAATAAATTATATTGTATTTGCGATAAATTTATGGGTTTTTTTTTATTTCAATTAATTACATTTTTTTTAAAATATCTATATTTTCCGAAGTCAACCATTGTAATTATAACATCGGTTTTTAATAAAATATAATAGGTAACCCATTTTACAAGTCACTCCGGACAAAATTGAACTTGTGAAAAAAAGTGTGAACTTTAATGACCTTAATGATTATTCTTCTGTTATATGATCTTCTTTTCACTCATTATAACAGTATTTTATTTATTTATTAAGTATAATATGTAAAAGTTGAATACTTTAATGTAGGTAATAAGAATATTCTGTTTTTAGGTCTAAAATATTCGTTATTTGTTATTACTGTATTAACTAACCTATGTGGTATATAATGTTATCTACGAGTTACAACAGTGAAATAACGTAAATATATAAATAAAGTACGTAGTTGATAGATATACTGTGATAAAAAAAATAGTCCACTACCTAATATCGTGGATAGAAGAGTATTCTGTGATAATAATAAATCATTTGGTCGATGACAACTGATTAATCAATGACTTTATTACATTTATTCACAGATATATTATATACTATGAGATTAAAACTGGCTTCACTTTTTTCATGTAAAATGTAAAAATGTTCACTATCTAGTTTAGCATAGATATCGATGTATTTATTTTTAAAAAGCCAGGGGCTGCAGGGGGGATTTTAGGGTAATGTGTCATCTGCGTATTTTCGTATTAAATGTCATTAAAATTGTATTTGTTGGGTCAAAAACCGTGAACATTTAATAGAAGACTCCTGATATACTGTTACAAGATATCGTCCAATATATAGGCACATTTTTTTTATAAGCATTTTAAGCACGATATTTGTCAACATTTTAACAAATTGAATATTTATGATTAATAATGTATAAAATGTTCAACTTTTATAGCTAGGGATTGAAAATTTAAAACAAGGTTCCACGTAAGTAGGTTATTCTGTAACAAAAGAATATAAAAAATATAAAAATACAATTTAATTTATTTTCAAATTTGGAAAAAATTACATATTAAAGAATAACGATTTTAGTTATTTTTTTGTAATTTATAAAGATTATTTGTGGGTAAGTACTTGAAATTTATCATGTGTTATATATACAAATATTGAAATATGATAATATGCAAATTGCGGTACTCGTCCAATATGCTATCTACCGCACGTTCGATGTGCTATCTACCTTTACTTTACGTATGGAATAAAATGTTTGGCACCCTTTTTTTGTACATCGATTATAAATTGTTTTCAAAATATTACCTTCCGAATCACGTTTTCGACTATTTTTCAGAACTTTTTTTAACTCGCCAACACAAATTGTTTGGTTTTTAATTTTTGTACATGTTTGGTCGATTGGTAATAAACCGCATATGCTTAAAAAATGTTCGCACATCTCTTCATTTTGAATTATGTGTCGGTATAAATAACTCATAGTTGACAAACTCATAATAATAATTATTAAATAATAATAAATAAATCACAGTAAAACTACGAATAGGTATAATCGACACGACTCACAAACACACACTAAATAGGTATAATATAAAGATATACCTACTAACCTACCTAACTTACTAAGATATAAATATAATATAATTTGGGGTTTCAATAAAAGCTTAATCTTAAGTCTTAATTGCAAAATGATAAAGTATACATAATATACAGCATACGGTCATACGGTAGATATCATACTAAACTATCATAAAATTACGGTAGATAGCATATTGGACGAGTACCCAAATTGCAAATAATATTAATTCAACTTACCGGCTACCGTATTAATAATAACAATACAAATATTATATAAAATATCCTATGCTGACAAACTTTCTCCGTTCAGAATCGTCATTCAAAATCAAATAAAAGGTAGTTTAAAATACACTTGTCAAAAAGTATCTTAAATACGCTTATCAAAAAGTATTTGAAAAGTATTTGAATACTTAACAAGACGTCTTTTTTGAAGTTTAAGTATCATAGGTTTTCGAAGGCATCGGTGGAGGGGTCCCCGAATGCAGCGGGGTCGGTGGATTGAGTACCATCCATGGTACCGGTCCAGAAGGAACGTTTACAACCTGTGCTGAGGGTAAACAAATGACTGTGGGTCTTTGGGTGTCAGCTGCATGTGGGTGTAAGCCATTGATGGATTATCAAATTCAGTGAGTGGCAAAGAGTGAAGGGCATAATTGTCATAGCGGCTTTCCATATAATAAACGTACTAGCGGACCAAAGCTATGTCTAGTCAGTACTCAGTAGTCATCTCCAAAGATCAAATGTTCGATCCATGCCATTTATATGGGAAAAGTACTTCATCGCGTCCACTACAAAATATGTAAAAAAAAATACAGAATAACACTTAAAATTATTTAAATAGTTAAATGAAAAAAAAATAAGTATACTAACAACATTTTATAATCAATATTAGACAACGAGTTACATTTCTTTTTCACAGTATATCATTATTTTCAATTTCAAGTTACTAAAATTACTTTGATGGGTAAATAATGGAACTGTTAATCGTAATTTTGAAGATGACACATCTTGGGTATTTATAGTCAGTATATTTAAGTAATGACATTTAAATAACTTTAAAATAATATGCCATTCTTTTCCAAAGTCAATCCATACAGTGAATATATTTTATTAGGTAAGGTATTTCAAACACGAAATTTCTAATTTTATTATTATATTAAACCGTTAGTACCCGTACTATTATAACCATTATTGTTTTTAATTATATTCAAACATTAATCATATAGTTATAAATATCAATGTTTTGGTTGAGTAAATATTGATCAAATTAACACAAGAAACATTTTAAATCCAAAAAGTATTACTTTTTTAAAATATAAATGCAATAATTCCGGAAAAATTAAATCAACCTTCAGTAACTCTAATAGTAAAATAAACTACTTTAAACTTTAAAAGAGCACAAGACACAAGACATCATTTTATAATTTGAAAGAATGTTTAATTTTATTCTAAGAAAAAAGTTAAATGAAAGAAACACTCAATATTTTCAAATTTTACTTGGTACTTAGTACCTACCCGTATTATCATTTTTAATTTGTATGCCTACATAAATCATATAATTTAAAATAGTGCACATAACTATAGCATTTCAGCACAGCTACGACAGTAGGTTAGTTTATTAAGTAGGTTATTTTTTACAATTTAAAATCGCAGTTATAAAATATATTAATAGATACCATAAAGTGTAGTTATATATACTAATATTGTACTAAGGTCTATGACTTTAATCTGTTACCTAACGAAAAATCGTGAAAGATATTTTAAATACACCCATTCAAAAGCATAATAACTATCCTAATTCCTAAATCAATTATAATAAATATTATTTATGTATAGGTATATATATAATATGTATATTCACAAACGTTTGATTGAAATTATTATGACCCTGTTTTTCCGGTATCTTTTAAGTATGATAAATGATATATTATGATGATAATTAATTATTGATAATATCAATATATTGTTAAAACTTAAAATATGAAGTATTTAATATAGGTATATTATAGTAACAAATTATTATCACACGGCGTACTGGGTATGTAATAAACGTACCACCGTGCTGTCATGAATTCATTTTTCCAGTATTTCGCACAAAACTATTAGTATACCGACCGGGGTCCCACAGCTTAGCTACAGTTCAGATTTCAAAAACTTTATATTTGTTTGAATAAAAATGTTTTATATTCTTTTATATATTATTCTGTATTTTTCTCATAATAAAGCAAAAATCAGGATGTTTTATAAATGAATAAACATTTTATGTGAGAGTTTTCGGGGATTTCAGATATATTTAGGTCATGTTGAAAATTCAGTCACGGATTTTATTCTTATTCTAGGCCGGGGGAGGGGAGAAATATCCTTGAGGTCAAACATTTTTAATTCTAACCATTTACCCACTTATAGGCCAATACAAAGGGAAAAACATGTATTCACACTGGTACAATTTGTAGGCCGTGATTATAACTTATAAACACTCTGAACTTCGATACAAATTTTTGAATTAAATTATTATTTATAGGTAGTTTATAAAATCTAGAGGGGGGGGGGCATGGCCTCTATGCCCCACTCACCATAAACAGAGCGCCTACACTGGTTGAAATCATTTAAGACGTCAAGATACTCAAGAATATTCAAAAAAAGAGTTTCGTCATCAAAATCTATTTGTTATAATGATTAATGAATACTTCGTACATTATAAAATATTATAATTAGAATAGTCTGAATTAATTAATGTTTATTTTAACACTATATATTACGAGTGTGAAGACAATTTTCTTGTGGTATTAAATTAAAATAAAATTAAAACACGAAATAAAAATTGCCACTGGTTGTTACAACGTTCACTACCAGCCCATATTGTGTGGTACCGTCAATTATCTGTTGACGCTGGCGAAAGGGCGTCCATAAGGGGGGACAAGTAGAGGTAGTTACCCCTCCCTTGGCTTTTTTTGGGTTGATTATTATATATTATTATTGATGATTTTAATGTTCTAAAAAAACTAAAAAATTCCCTAACAATTCTAAATAGTGCACCAAATTATTTTTATTTTTAATATTAAAGATATAAATTCTAATATACATTTTAAGCTTTTAAAAGATTGTAGAAAAGTTTTACAGACAGAACTTATCATTTGGACTACTTATTTAATCTGAAAATTAACTGTTTTTTTTTCTGTACCTATAGGTTTAGACTTAAGATCATTTATTTATTATAAAAATCATATAAAAACATATGCAAATTTAAATGTAGAAAAAACTTCAAAATGCTCTAAAAATCTTTAAATGCAAAAAATGACCTTAAATTTGAAATCGTCAAAAAATTATAATATGTTATAAAATGAGTATCGCGTAGATTTGGAAAACAATGCAAAGTTTTTTATAATACAAACCTCAATCATTACCGTTGTTATATAAAATATCGCAAAAAAAACTTTTTTTAAATTAAAAATAAAAATATTTTTTTTTTACAGAGTGATTTTTATTACACTCGATTCAGAGTCAGAACTAAGAAAGTTAGAACGTTCCTTTTATAGATTATGAGATGTAGTGGTGGGACAAGTGCAATACTGCAGTGTCAATCAATTTTTTTGGTAAAAAAATTAAAGGTTCATAGATGGCATAACTGCATAAGTACCTACAGGCTACAATAGCTTCAAATTTTCAAGTTTGTGGTATCAATAACTGAATAAGCTAAAAAAATTTAATTTTATAAATTACCTAAAATTATAAAACCAACGGTAACATTTTACCTATTAAAAAATAATGTAGCTAGCCGTACACCCTCGGGTACGCCTGCACCACAAGCTGAGACCTGAACTCTGAAGAGACGATTTTAGGGGTGGGCTCATAGTTAGTCTCACGCCGTTCGTCGTGCGATTAAGTACCTGCACATATTTCTTATTCGATTAAACTAATAAACTGACTCGGCCACTATTTGTGTGTACCTACCTAATCCACGTTCGTAAGACTAAACGAAAGCACGCTCCCGGTTTTATTTTTATCGAAATCGCCGTCCTTAACATAATATGTGCGTACATATATACAGTTTTCTTCTGAAGAAAACCGTTCAGATCGTGACTTCGGGTGTGGACTATATTCGTTCGGCAGCCCCAAACTAAATGGTCTTCTATTGGCCATTGCAACGGGTCACCGTAAAAATGCAATTCGAACAAACATTCGCCACAACGTTATGTTTGGAGAACATTACAGGTAGGTATTGTTAGTTTCGAATAAACTGAAAATTTCTGAAAACTGCAAATGCGGGTAATTTCCAGGAACATTATGTATGTGCAAAAGTCCGGAGGTTAACGTGGAAATCGAAAAAGCTTTTGTAGTCTCCTTTATTTAGAAGGGAGGCTATGCGTAATTTTTGGGAGGGCATAGCCACTTCAGCCTCCTAAATTGAGATTTTGTTCATAATCTATATAATATCCATTGTTCGTTATTGTGTTAATTACCTGAAGATTTTATTTATAATTTATAAGGTAGGTATAACATTATAATATCATATAAATACATAGTTAATAGGTATAATATGCATCCGGCTATAATTGAATTAATAACTTTTCCGTTTTAAATGTACTAAATACGAAATAATATTATGTTAAATAATGTCATAGTATTATAAATAATAATATTTTGAACCGTAGCAACGAGATTTATTTATTTAAACAAAAGTTTTTTTTTTAAATCAATTATTTACACTGACTAGGCGCATGACCAAAGAAAGACCGGACAAACTTAAGGAGAAACGCTGGTTATAGGAAATGTCCATTCCGCGGAGAGGCGCCTAATTGGAGTGGCGCCTATAACGAGACATACTGCAGCACCGAGGACGGCGTGCTGTCGGACTCGGATGCCGGAGGACGTGGCTGGCCTTTGCGGTGACCCGGCCATGTTCTCGTTGGGCCGTGACAAAGGCTTTGGGCGGTGCACTACAACATATGCGGCCGAAAGCGAATCAGACGGCGGAGCAAGAGGATGGCTCGACGGTGGAGATAAATATAAGATATGGCATGCACTTTCAGCAGCCGCAAACGCGGAAAAAGGATCGGGAGGAGCAGGACGAGTTTGGAAATCAGCAGCCGCCGAAGGACCACCTAAAGCATATGTAACGGAAATGCTGCCCGCGTCCGGGAAAACGGCCCTGAGGTTCGTTCTGCAGTGGTGTTATGGGAAATCGGCAGGGTGAAACGGACGAGAAAGGCCAGGCTGCGGATATTGAGGTGCATATATGTCCTAGTTGGTGTCGGAGCCGGAGATGGTTGAGGAAGAACTAACGAGAAGTGACGATGAAACTGAGGAGTGTAAGGAGCGACGTGACAGTTCCATGAGATGCGCGACAAGAAAAAATTAAACGATTCGACTACATGACAAATTACTTACATAACAACCAGAACTGCTACAAATCAACCTAACCCAAATTAAACATTACCAAATATAACGACAACATAACATAAGTAAGTTATATAAATATACAGTATTTCTGACCTAAAAGCGTTACAACTAATCATAGACAATATTATGACAATGACGAAAAATCGAGAACAATTTGTTAATTTTCAGTAAAATTATAATTTCAGCACAATAAACGATTAACCGGCGAGTTTCCACAAACTATACTCGCCGGAACTCTTGAAGCCATGTGTCGCGCTCTCTGGACTGCCAACACCGTCACGCTACTTACACTCCGATCTGCAGTTTCACCATCACTTCCAAAGTTCCTCCTGTCACCATCTTCGGGTCCGACGAGCACCTCGATGAGCAGCCTGCAATAGCTTTCTACAGTCCGAACCGTCCGACCGAACGCCTTCCCGCTGCAGAACGAACACGAGCCGGTTACACGGACGCGGGCAGCGTTTCCGTAATCGTGGTCCTTTGGCAAAGGCTGATTTTCAGACTCGTCCAGTTAATGCTTCCTGATCCTGCGGCTGCTGCCGCCACTGCATGCCGTAATCATCGCCGTCGAGTTCCCGCACATCCTCTTGCTCCGTCCAGAGCGCTGAACCGCAATCGGCCGTAAGTTGTTGTAGTGCACTGTGCCGTCGTAGCAGCCCAACGAGAACCCCCACAGGCCCGGCGGCCACCGGGCGGCGCGGCGTCCTGGTCCGACAGCCCGTCACCTCAAAAGGTCCTCTCGTCGTCTTTGGTGGACAGTATGTCTGCAAAAGCCGCGGAAATGGACATTTCACACCGGCGTTTCTATTCGGCAGTTTGTTCGATTCGTCCGGTCGATGCTGTGGTCGTGGGCCGAAAAGTTGCAGTTTCAGAAAAACGCATTAATTAATGCTAAAAACAAAATTGTCATAGTTTTATATTAATAAAAAAAATTTACTGATGAATATTGATTATATTTTTTATTTTTGTTCATAACTCATAATAATAATACTATATAACTAAAATAACCAATAAGGCTATAATATATTGAACCGGCACACCGTTAATATAATATCATTGTAATTTGTACAAAATATACAAACCAAAGGAAGGATTAGGTTAAGCATTAGGTGAAGCATTAGGTGTGTGAAATTGTTATCAAGAAATATCGAAAGGCAATAGTTATTAAGTGTAGCACGTCGAAGCCGAAATCGTTTTACGAAGATTTTCGACGGACGTGTATTATTATTTGGTAAAAAAATAAAAATATTATGTCAGCGCACGAAACGTTTTTTCGGATGGTGTTTAATGGTTCTCACAGCTAACAATGGGAACATCACTCACACAGAGAGACAACTACACTGCAGCTGTCTAGTTTAAGGAGATCGAATAATGTAATTAAGTTATCATGATGCTTTGATACAATATCTATTACTATCTATTCAAATAATAAATATAATTTCCTTATGTTTAATATATTTGATAATTTAAAATTACATAACAGTTAATTTAAATTAATGCTGTAAGATTAAGTTTTAACTAACTATGTACTTACGTATAATTCATAAATATTTTTACATTCCTTGTCTATATGAAAGAAAATATGTCACAAAAATACATTATAGCCAAAAAGGAAAATATTTTGCCCTCCCCTTGACAAATTCCTGTGGACCCCCTTGCGCTGGCGTAGAGCGCCCGTTTTGAGTATAGGTACTTATTTTAGTTACTTACTTATTAATTACTTCCTGACCATTATAATTTAATATAGTTATATAATTCATGTATCATATTTTTAATGATTAATTATTTTACAAATTTATATAGGTAATGTGACTGTCACGGAAATACCACGCAACTGATATTATTTTCAAAATCGACTTTTTTGTATCATTTTATAAAAACACATGTTCCGAATACTATATGTTCTTTCGAATAACGAAAACAAAATATTATTATTCACATTTAATCATGTAGGACGTAGGTACCTACGTAATATAACCTTCAACACTGTATAGTTAATATATAAATATATGTATATACTATAGTTAAAATCCAAAATCTTTCAAACTTAGTTATAACTAGATAATACTAGTTTTCACAACTCCCCTTCTTATTAATATATATATAACGTATATTTGTTTCTAAAATACGAATAACTTTTTTTTTAAAAGCCATATCCTATAAATTAGAAAGATCGCACCAAAGTAATTTTTACTTTATTGTTTCACAATAGTAAGTCAAAAACATATTATTATTATTATTATTATTGTTATTGTTTATTAAACTCCAAAACATCCATTTTACATAGTATAACAAATATGGTAATAAGGTGTACATGTAATTAAATAGGTACAATAAGTCAGTGGCGTATTTGATTCAGTTTTATAGGGGGTGACCCTTTTCTATAGAAGAAATAATGCTAAATATTCAATTTCAAAGGAGATTTCTAGTTAGACAACTTATACTACCTATAAATTAAAATAATATTTATATAGTATAATATCTTAAATTTGGTCATAAATTCAAGCCCGGATTAAGACCTTCCCAATACGTGGTTGTGGGCCCCAACCAATGAAAAAAGGCTATGCCCGTGGTGGTGAACATGGTAGGCAAGTTACGGGCCCCAACTCCTGTTAGTTCAAACAAGAAAAAAAATATATTTTTGTAGACAATATAAAAATTAAAAAGTACAAATTGTCACTCAATATAATTTTAAGCCGAGAAGACTATGGGCCCTTTGGGGGCCGCTTTGCCCCTCTTATCCAGGCGATAATGTAAATCGTTATGCGAGTATGCGACTGTTTATGTGATAAGATTACTGCTCTGACTACGAAGTAAACGCCCATCCCCAGGAAGTACAAACAAATTTATTAGAAACTCCAATCAGCTATAACACAATAATATGTTTTCAAATGATAATATAAAAACATGTACAGTTTAAAAAAAAAATCGTTTTGCCTTAACATCATGCACTATGCACCTATTACAACTATGTAACTATGCAAAAACCAATTATTATTCAAGTTGTGGGGAGGATATTCGCCCCCACTGCCCCCCCTCAAATACGCCACTGCAATAAGCTAGCACACATAGATAATTAAATACAGAAATATATTATAATTATACTATTATTTTGTATAGTTTAATCAATTTGTTTTTCCCATGGTCGTACAATATTCAACTCGGCTGTTATGCAGCCAAGTACTTTATTTTCTGCATTTCTCACCTTTGCATCTGCTTTAAATTTTCCATAATATCCCAGTTTGGAAAAGTTGCCATCTACTAGTTTCTTTATATCAATTCCTGATGTAATATATGTGCCCTGTAAAAATGAAACTATATAAATAAGACGCAAAGTATATAATAATTTAGATGGTGAAGCATGTGTGAGCTAAGTAAAGTACAGTTTTATTTCCTATGTTTTTAGATTTTATTAATTTATTGTACTCAGTTCACAAGACGTTGATCAGATTATATTATTTAAGTAAATATTGAAGTAAAGTTTTTTGGAATATACATATACTATGAAACAACAAATTAAAACGTGGTCTACAGTATAATGAAAAATTATAAATTTATAACTCATAAATATGAATTTACATGTGCACTTACCGCTGAAGGTTTGACTATGTACCTATAGTATGTATATAATACTATAATTGTATTGGTAAATTGAAAATCAAAATAAAGTAATAACATTGATTACCATTATTATATAAGTTATAACTTATAAGTACCTGCAGATTATATAGCTTACAAATTGTAGAAGTCATAACTACTCATAAGCATACTCAATTGATAAGTTAGGACAGTTTTACTATGAAATAAATTGTATAAATATATACCTACAATATACTACCTATCATAATACGGTATTATTATAAAATTTTTTCAAACAAATTTTTCATTTAACACCTTTGTATAGAAACTATAGAACTATACCTATATAGAAACTATCTTATATACAAAAATATCTTTCAGATTTATTATCATAGAACACTAGTTTCATCTCCGATGAGTCGAGCAAAGTTTCCTTTATATATATGAAGGGAGATCGATAGACATTTCAGATTTTGTGCAAAGCGATGTGTGTATTAACGTGACAATAAGGTTGTTTTTTTTGTGTTTAATGACAGACTCTATAGCAGAAAAATGAATAATCTTTCAATATTAGGGTGGGATTTGGTAACGTTTAACGTTATATCTTTAAATAGTTATACTTTCTTAAGATAGTTAATTTTCCATAGGCAACGTGTGCAGGATCAGTTAGTTACCTATATCAAGTATTCGAAATTTTCTCCAAAATTAGTTCGACACTTCAACCTAGCATATTAAGCTAATTGAAAAATAAACCACTTATTGTCATACAAATAAATTATAAAATATCATTAGAAATAGAGTCTGACACGCCGTCACCACTTCATGTGAAATTATTTATTACTGAGTTCAATATAATAAATATTTTATTTATATCCAATACAGTATAGGTAAGTAACCAACTCAATGGCGTAATACACTCGAAACCAACAACTACCTATACCTACAGTAGAGCGACTCTCTTGATTTTAAAATGGCTTTACATCAACTTCATCTTTAGGCTTTAATAACCATTCTTAGTAATCAATCTCAGTAAAATTATTGTTGTTGTTTTAAATATTAAAATACGAGAAGATTAATATATACTATATAGTCTGATAAGTGGCTTAATATATTATGTCAAAATAACATAAAATAATAGTTTTAATACTTTACCGCTGGTATTGGACAGCTAGAGGTGGGAAAGTTAAAACCTGTAACTAATGAATTCCATATATTTCCTAATATAAATTTCAATGAACTACACGCATTTTTGCTTTTGTAAAAATTTGAATTTGGTATCCAACCACCTGTTGAGCCCCAAGTCGCTACAGTAAATTCATACTACAAAAAAAATAATACACTAGAATACTATATAATTGTATGATGAACACTAATATTTACTTTTCAAGTAAACATAAATTGTTTTCTAACTTCAAAATCATACAAATACAAATCTTAAGTCATTTAATAACTTTATATGTAGTATATATTAAAATATATATACTTACTGTTAATGTATCGTCAAAAGGAATCAAAAATGTTAAATTCCCTTTCATCTCTGTAGTGTTTAATGTCTTTTTACTAAAATAAATATTCATTTGAAGTGATTGGTTGCTTATTAATCTACAAGGATATACGATACGATAAACTATACGATATTCTCCCTGTAATTAGAATAATATATTATACCTATAAGTTATAAGTAGAAATTATTTAGTAAATTATAAACATAAATGATAACCATAAAAAATAAGTATAATGTTAAATAAATCAAGCAGATTGTTGATTTACCATAGGCAAGTTTGGCATAAACAGGCTTTGTGTTTTAGACAACGAAAAAAATCCAATCAGAATGAACACTTTTATAAAAACCATTTTTTTTACGATACCTACTTTATTTCAACAATAATAGATTTCAGGTTAGGTTAGATAATAGAGAACAGGTTAAATACGTTTTCAGCATTAAGAATGAATAACAGTATAATAAACTATAAAATGTATTGATACATTTAGAGGGATTTATATACTGTAGCTGTAACCTCTAGAAACGTAGAACGTAGGTATTTATATAATTAATATTAATTATCGGAAATCGGAAAAAATAAATATCTAAAGTCAGTCCGGAAATAGTATATTTTTACTCAATGGTAAAAAGTGATCTAAATTAGATAACAAGCAATTTTTTAATTTAATATCAATGTTAATCATTTTAAATTTTAGTTGGAAATTACGTAATACATAATTTGAAAAATAATTTATAAAATACCATTGTACATACATTTGTTGGCATAGGTATCATTATCTATGTCCTATATATATCTTCATTAAATATAGAAGTACATTACAAATTTTTTCAAATTATATACATATATACATTTTACCGTTGACTGTATACAGGTCTTATAATATAATATATAGGTACGTATTATGGTATTATAAACTTGTATTGGTATATTGCTTTGGGTATTCGTATATAATAAAAATTTACTTATAGGCTTATAGCAGTTAAGCATCTCTAAAAAAAAATACGAACAAAAAATAATTGGGAAACCTAAAATCCATTTCCTTTGGTGATAGGATTATCAAATATGAATGTTATTATATTTAATATCACACAAAATTATTGAACTATATTCCAAGTTCTAGCTGCAGATATTATAGATAAATGATAGTTGATAATAATATAATGTTCCGTGTTCGAAAAAACAGAGCAGACATAGAATTTTCAATATTTATGAACCAACTAAATTCAATTTTCTATCAGAAATAACCCTTAAAGTTTGAGATTGAATTATTATTTATAAAACGTGTACACACATGCAAAAAAACACACGTCGTTGCAAAATCAATGATTGACATTCAGAATCTAAAAGACTTCCCTAACGGTATAATATACATTATACCAAATACAAATCTAAATATACGAATCCTCGTTAAAATATTATAATATAATAATTTATTATATCTATACGCGTATAAAGGTAGGTTCATATAATATAATATAGGTATCATTAATGATGGATTTGAAAAAATAAACAATCATGAAATCTTAACACCGACCGATCAGAACATATCGTGTGCGTGGCCAGAATAATAAGAACTCGGCACCCGTCGTCTGGAAAATATTTGCATTTTTCGACGACATCTTAGGACGATATTCTAGTTTTGCGTTCATAACATTTTGCATTTCCGAGTAGTAAGCACGTACAGTTTTCCACACCATCATACAACGAGAATACGACGACGAGATACTCAGGGACTATTTCAACGTTTCCGTGATGGACGTATAGTAGCAGCTCTCATGGCAAAAACTGAACTTCTCTACTCTACATATTACGAACCCGAAGTCATGGACGATGGAGAGGAGGTTTTTGATGAAGCTGATTTAGGCGACTACTTCGTGTCGATGGTCAGCGCGGCCGTCATCGGTCAAGACGAGGAGATTTCGGGAGTGCAGCCCCGCGGCCAGCCCGAACCGCAGAGTGGACGGGCTGCACTTCTGGAGCTCGGCGACGAAGGTAAGACCGGAGACAAACATGCGGACTGCTCCAGGATGCGGCCGACCGAAGCCGACAACAGAACGTCGGCGAAGAGCGGAGAAACCGGATGTCTGGACTGAAAGACGTCTATTGTTCCGGTGGTCTAGCGGCAGACAGGCGCACATCCACGGCGTGGGTATAGGCATCAAACAGACCACCGATGGGAATAACGGCCAGCAGAATCTCGTCCCCGCACCTCTGCCGAGGAACGCCAGACGAGACGGTGGCAAAACGGGAAGAGTGGTACGTGAAAGAGCACATTGTGTCCGTGTGGTAAGTCACCCTCCAAAAAATCTTTGCAGGTCAACTCCTCGGAAAGACGAGCGGCAGTCGACGGCGTCGCGAGCTCGAGCGCGGTTGTCGACACTCGAGACCATCGGCTGGCGGATTGGCGAGCGCCCGGCCGCGAGGGACGGCGGCTAGCAGTAATATGAAGACGAGACTCGTAATGGTGATGGCATCAGATCTGACCATATACTTTTACAATTTACAATATTATCGCCATAGAAACGAATAAAAAATCATAATATTGTAATATTAATTCAACTATAGGCTATAATAAATAATAACAATATAAAATATCCAGACTGACAAACCGTCTCCGCTCAGAATCGTTTTTCTTGTACAATGATATTATATCACTGAATGCAAGTTTAATACAATCCATTACACATTAACTCACTTGTAACCTACTGTACAGCAGAGCGACATCCACTTACTCGCTTTTTTTTATTATTTTATTGCTATTGCCTATTAGAGTAATTTATTTTACTGTTAGAAAAACAGTAGGTTGAATTAATTTTTGCCGAAAACTCTTCAGTTCGAAAACTCTTTGATAGTTTGATTTATTATACAATAATATACTTTAAAAGTTTCAAGTACCCACATATTTTTAAATTACAAAATAAATAACTAAAATCGTTATTCTCTGCTTAATATCTAATTTCATCCAAATTTAAACTTATTAAAATATCTATTAAAAAATTCTGTGCTTATATAATTATTAGATTTTTCGGTTACACTATGAAGTATTTACGATAAACCTTTTTTTTAATTTTCAATCCTTAGCTATACAATTTTAACATTTCATACATTGTTAACTACAAAATACTTTGCCAAATTTTCGTGATTTTAATGAATTTTAACTTTATATGCTTATAAAAAATAATGACGAATCGTGTACCAAAGGTACAAAATAATTTTACGTAATATAAAATAATATACGTGGTATGTATATAACTTTTCAATTCTGCATTAAATTAATGGCCATCCCTAGGTTGAACACTAATGGAGTAGGTAAGTCACTGTAATGCATATGTGTTAAATTTGAATTCAATGACAAATCATTACATACAAAAACGATTCTGAGCGAAGACAGTTTGTCAGCCTATATTACTAAGAATATTTTTATTTTTATTATATTATATTTTTGATATTGCTATTAGATTCTGATTTCTGAGAAAATTGAAAAATGTTTTGATTTTTTAATTATGTGTGTTTTTTTTATTATAGGTATATATTTTTTTTAAATTATTAAAAATAATAAAATTACTTAATGCATTTCTTTTTTTTGTAATTTTGATGAAAAAAATAAAAATAAAATAATTGCCTGTGTTATTTATTGATCAATTATTTTGATTAGCTAACTTAAGTAAACAACTACTATAACCAAGTACTAGTTTTAAATAGCAAAATGCCAAAATGTGTACTAAAAGATGTTAAAGCTAAAAGTTAAAATTTAAAGGTAATTCAATACCATTTGTTGTCCATTATACAATAAAGGCTATGGTACTAGTTAATAGTGGTCCAGAAGAGGGGCGCACGACCCAAGCACCTGGTATACATGGTCATCAATTTGATTATTTATTGACCATTAATAACTATTATTATACAATTGTGTGTTTTTATTAGGTTTTTTATAGATCAATATTCAATTTTTAATTTCCTTCAAAAAATTTCGGAACTCATACGTCATGAGTCATCACTGTGATAAATCTATAAGTACTTATAAGCATAACTCTAAGAAATCGGAACTAGCACACACTCACACATAAGGACAACTAATACCGCAATAATTCAATGATCCATTGCAGACTACTATACTTAATCAATGAAAAATTCTGAATCATGAATATACAGGTGTTATAACTTATAGCCATAATATTGTAAATCGTTCATAATATTATAAATTTATAAACTTATCCATGCAGTAGGTACCGGTCAATATTAGCTATTTAGCTCGGCAGAATCTGCATATAGAAATTTTAATATGGCTATATTTTGGGCTGGAGACAAGTTTTTTTTTCTAACCGATTTTTGTAACGCTTTATTTATTACGTATAGAAATCCAAATTAACAATAAAACAAAAAAACCAAAAAATATATAAATTAAATTCCTAACAAAATGCATAGTATGTTATTATACATTTTTTCACTGCACTACGCATCCAAAAACATACCTATGATTCCTCAATTTTCCTGACAGAAGAAAAATATCTAGTAGAGAGTTACTTATAACTTATACGAACGATATTTTTAAAAATATTGTTGGTATGGAAATTAAAATTATTTGTAAATTCTGTAATTGGAACTATAAATCCAAATATGGCTGATCACAATATAATAATAATAACCATAATATAAAATAATCACAATGGCTTAGAAGCGAGTGTGTAGGATAACTTAAAATATGTGCATATTTTATATTATAATATAATATTGTATTATTGTGATTATTATTTTTACAAATGTTTGTATAATACAGATGTTTATCGTACAACAATTATACGAATGAATGAATGGATTTCATCCAGTTTTATGACATACATTTATCGGGATAGAACCTTGTTGAAAAATAAATTGCGTTTCACGTATACCTGTAGATATACTAAGTTCAATATATTGTACATATATTATAGCCTATAGGTACCTAGGTGGCTTGGTATTGGCAGAGTATAGGTGTATACGCTTTTTCTACGTATAAATAGCTATATTGGACAGTGTACATAATGTACATTATACACACGTATACAGGTATATCTATAATCAGTACAATCGTACATTCATACTCATACACACACTTCAATAAAAGTAAATTCACACATTTTATACCTACGTGGTAAATACTAATTGCGAACGGAACGTACTAGATGCTCGCATAAGCGTATAAACCTGTAGTAATAACTAATGAGTACTGCATATACATATATACTATACATAGTACCTGGTACCTACCTATATAGTATACCTTGTACCTACTACCTATATATTATTATATAGGTATGCCAAGCGTTGGAAATTAAACGGGTAAAACGGTATACCGAATGGCTATCGGAGCGCGACAGAAACGTAAAACAAAAAAAACATAATATGTTTGTATAATAATATGTAAGTATAACGTTTACTATAGTCTTTAATATTATATACGCCGGTCCTTCTCTCGTTCGCTGTCAAATTTCAACGCAGGTAACCTATACCAGTATACCGCATCATAGAGTTGTAGTATTTATTTTTACGGGACGAGGCCGATAAAACAAAATTTCTCCTCTCGTATGTGAGAGGTGACCAACGTGGTGGCGATGTCATACGCATATAATAATATTTTATTATATTATGTATTACACGTATAATGTATATAATATTATACAGGTACTGAGGTACCGCTCGATGTCTGACCAGCGCTACGCGATATAATATTGCTCAATTGCTGTGGTTTTTCGTCGGCGTCTAGACAGACGGCTTCGGTTGTAGAAACCATTACTGTAAATTAATAATATATTATATACCTTATAGATCCGTAATCCGTATAAATCAGTAAAACAGTAGTGCACTAGTGCGTGTCTACTACGTGCTTACGTACATGTGACATGTGCCGTGAGAATATTCCAAAAAGTTGAAAATAATATGTTATATTCCGAAATATTTCCACAACATTATATTATTTAAAGTTATTAAGATACATTAGACTAATTATAGAGAAGTAATTTTTCAATTTCTTCATGTTTTCATGTGGAGGAAAATACAGGGACGTCGACATCCCTAGAGCAAAGCGAACGAGGCCTTCGCCCGGACACCGCTACTGTTCATCCCATATATTATAATTATATATCTAATATAATTCGATGGCGACAATGCAAAAGGGCATAAGCGACATTTTCGAAATTATTGAGGAGAGCCAAAAAACTATTTTTTAACAATAATTACATTTTGTAGATTATATTTTTAATTTAAAAAAAATATCATAAGAATAAAAAGACAAGTTATACTCTATTTAAGACAATATTGTTCTTTCATTTTTTTAGTTAAACATTTATATCAGTTAGAATAGTGTATTATTATATAATTTAGTGTTTAATTTCCTTATCTATAATGTTAGTAATAGTATTTAGGTGCTTATGCCCTATTAATTTTCTTCTTATTGTGTGAATATTCACGTGCAAAATTAATAATTATTATAAAAAACAAATAGTCCATCATAGGTAGTTAATTTTCATTGATAATAATATTATATAATTTATAATCATTAATCATAAATAAATTACATGTTATTTTAATAGAAACGTAGATAAATAATATTCTCTTTGGAATAAAAATGTTAATAACTTCATATGATATTTCATTTTTAAGAGTACGACATTTTTTTTTTTTTCGCTTCTAGTTTAAACTATGATAGCTCAACAATTACAAAATTGTACTAGTACAACATTCAACATTACAATATGATATTGACTAGAAATATTAATATAATAATATGAATTTAAGACCTATAAGGTACAATAATTACATTTACATAACTGGCGATTAAAAATATTTTAATTTAATTTATATATGAGATAAGAAAGGTAATCGGAGTATCGGACTATGGAACAAGCTGTTTATTTAGAAAAGCTGTAAGGAGTGTAATGAGGGGAGTGATTAAAGAGGAAAGTTCTGATCTAAATTTAGTTAGTGGCTTATCAATTGCGTGGATATTGGGTAGTGGTATATTTTTAGAATTAGTAACGGAGGCGTAAGAAGTTTTGGGAAGGAGAAGGAGAGTTTGGAGATAAAGAGAAGTGAGTACCGGATTCGGATTCTGTGGTTCTCCGTCGTTTGAGAAAAGCTTTGAAAATTTGACATCCTTTGTAATTGGAAGTGTGATTGCCCATGCATAGGGCGCACTTGGCTGGACTGGTTTTGATTTTGGTGCAAACTTCGGTGTGGTGATCACCCCCACATTTGTCACACCGGAAAGGATGGTGACAATAGTTTGAGGGGTGATCGTAGTTCTGGCAGTTTCGGCACTTAGGTGGACCACTCTTGGTTCCATATGGTAATGCGACTTTTATATATGTGTGCAAAATAGAAGACAAGTTTAGGATTTCTTTATTGTTGGTGTTGGGATTTAACTCCACAAGAAACAGTGGGCATGGGTGACCATTTTTTATGACGTTTGTGACTCGTCTTTCGGAGTGACCTAACTCCGAGAGTGCGTCAGATATATCGGAGGTGAGTGTTGTGTGGTGCAAGTTTCTGATAATGACCTTGTAAGGTCGATATAGTGGAGGCATGAAAGTATGAAAAAAAGCACTGGTGTCCATTAGATGACTAATGATTAAGTTAAACATAGTACGTCCATGCGGTCGAATAATCAAAAAGGAAGACTTGGACATACAAGAAAAACCGTTTAGGCCGGTGATTTGTACTAACGCATTATTGAATGCGGAGTAGTTGGTGATGTTTAGAACGTATATTGGCGGAGCCCTGATGTTGTCCTGTTGATGAAGAGGTATAGACTCGTTGGTTATATTAGAAGTATCACTATAGAGGTGTCTAGTTGGATTTCATTATCCTCTTCGTTAGCTAAGACAGCGATTTTATTTGGCGAAACAAATGACTTGGATTTTTTTTCCATTTGGGTATGTGAATTTGGAGAAGATGGCAGCGACCGTTTGGATTTAGTAATTTTCGGAGAGGTGGTGTTATTCATATTGAAATGAAAACGTGTTCAACATTGTTGTCGCTTAGGCCCCATAAAGTAAAATCCTATGGCGCTTATGCTAACATTTAAAACTAAATGTCGCTTATTCGCTATTTATACACATACCTGTTAATTAATTTACATTTTTTTGCGCTTATGTCTAAATCTAAATTTTCGTTTTATATCGTAAGTATTAATCGTATCATGTGTATTTTTTACATAATGATTTAAGTATATTTTAATCTAGTCATCACTATATTAAACGTTTACAATATTATAACCATTAAATTATTAGGTGTTCAAATATTGATTTGGTTATTGCATGGAAATAATTTTTATTAAGAGGACGTCATACCCGCATATGTTGTGTCCGTCTAACTAATTCATGGGTACGGGGTACCTACCTAACAGCACCTAACACTGCTAACAGTAAATTTAACGTTCTGAATAAACAATTTTACTCAGATATTTTTTTAATTTTGTAAAATGAATTGACCTATTATCAAATTAATTAGTAAACATTGAGGCTTGCGTACCTATAGGGTTTTTTAGATAGCTAGGTATTTTGAAGTTATACCAAAATAAGTTATGAGCATTTTAAAATTGTGTAAAACTAAAATAAGCTCCTAGATAAAATGGTATCTTATAGGAAAAAAACCCCATACCAATTAAATAAATTATCCTTTTTTTATGATTTATACACAATAATATAATCATAATATAATCAATACATTTATCTATATACAGGTATAGCTGCAATCTGCATTTTACATTGTTAATAATATTTGTTATTTGTACATAATTTTAAAAATTTTAAAAAATTGTAAAATTCATAAAATGTACACTGAAATAATAAAGTATTATATATCTAGTAGAAACGCGGCTTTTTTTTTCCTATAAGAGGGGCTTCTTTCTGTATTTTGATATTGGGACTTTTTTCCGAATACCGTGTTTACCATGACAAAAAGAAATGATAATATAAAGAAAAGTACTATGTCAACGTCATAAATCATAATATCCATATTGCACCTCAAATCCTTCCAGAAGTAACTCCTAAATTTTATTTGTAATTGTAAAATCTAACTATATATCTATATTGAAAAATACATAAACAAAACAACATCTACAGATATTCTTCCTAATTTCCTAGCAACATAGCCAAGAATTGGCCACAATGTGTTTTTGGTCTTGATCTATTGACTATCACTTTGATCTACCAATAACTTTATTACAATATTTATACATGGCCTCATAGGTATTATTTTAATAGTAATAGCCAATAGGTAATAACTAATAATACATTTTCACATTTTAAATCAGTGATAATATTATCTACTCAGAATATTTTAACTTTAATTCTAAAATGTAAAATAAAAATACATTATGATTTTTTGAGAACAACAAATTTTAATTTCCACTATTTTTACTTAATAACCTATTATCTCATACCTATCTGTGATGTATGAAAGGTACTCTAGAGAGTTGGAGTGAGCAGATGTTGAAAATTAAAATACTCTACACATAGACAAAATAATAATAATATAATATACACATTAATCATGGGTTGTGTAAATTGAAAAAAAATATTAAATATTTATTGAATTAATTATTCATTGAAATGGAATGGACCAATCGTTGGCGGTTGGCCACTGAATCGTGTTCAACTCAGTTGGAGGGACCACATTAGCTAACTATTGATTCATTCATAATTTATACTTTAAATATTGTTTATGGATTGTATTTATATTATACAACTCAGCATATTAATTAGGTACTTACCTATACATAATGATTAATGACTATAATGAAAATAATAATTATTAGGTTTCATTAGAGATATGAGTGATGGTTACTAGAATATTGTATCGTTATTCGTTAATATCGGTTTTTCAGTTAAATTTAAAAATATTTATCTTATAATCAAAAATATTGGCCAGTGATCTAGAATATTGAATTCGCTTCATTTTTTGATGCTGTATCCATAGACAAGATTAGTTCGCGCCATAGACTTATTGATATATTGTATTATAGGTCTATGGTTTTGCGCAGGTTTTTTGCGTACCTAATTTATTAACACTCCACCCACAGTGTCAGTGTGTTACCTAGTATCGTAGACATCATATTTTCTGAAAGGGGGGGGGTCAGAAAAATAAAATGACTTGGCTAAATGGGAGGGAAAAATTGAAAAATCCCCCACACTCAAAACTTTTTACTAAGGTAGTAAAATATTTTACAACAAGGAACAATGAATATAATTTGAATTGATTCAAAATTCACATCAAACACAATATGGAACATATCCACTCCAAAGCCAATGGTAGGGGGTCTGACCCCCCACACCCCCCCCCCTTGTTTACGCCACTGGTGTCACCACCACTCTCCACTCGCCGGCACACCGAGTACTAACTATTGTAGTAATCAGCCAAGACGAAAATACCAAACATAGAAGAGGCAAGCTCACGATTTGTTTCATCACTGCCGAGTTTGACGCCCGACGGCGGACGAACCTTGGCATGTGCACGACCCTCCAAAAGATGTTCATAGGTATACGTTTCCACGTTGGACGTGTAGCCGAAGTAACCGAGTGGTGAGTATAGGTACCTACTAGATATTTTATTAACATGTATTATTTTTAATCTAAATTCTATTTTACAGTAGGTATATTTTTACCGCATATTTTACCAGTTTTTAATAGAATATTTTAAGGTATTTTTTTGGCTAATAATATTATTATAAGCTTCAAATTTTTAACTTTTTTCAAAAAATCCCCTCTCCGGTAGTGTAAGGTGAGACGGAAATACGGAACCGCGCTTTCTACGCCCGTCATGGCACAAAACATACACGCACAGCAGCTAATAACGTTATATACTTACGCCATGACGTACGTCTATAATGTGTCTATGGTGCGTGCGCGCGTCGGTTGTATTATTGTTTTCACGAGGTGTGGGTAATATCACTAATATCATTTTGTTATCGCTGCATCGCGCGTGCATAATAATATTATCGTAGAAATTTTAAGCGGCGTATCCTCCTCAATTGAATGTCGCGCGTGAAAGTTATTTTCAAGGTCCGCGGTTGTACCTGCCTATAGTTTAAATGCCCAGTAGTTGGGAATTTGAATGATATAACCCGAAGCGACGACCGGGCCATGGCGCATTCGACTGTTGGCGGTGTGCGGTGCTGCTTCCGGTCTGCCGCAGTTTTCCCGTCGTAAATTTACCAACCGAGAATTCGTTGAATTTTTTCTTCTCTCTCTCTCTCTTTCTGTCTCTCTCTCGTTCCCAGTGAAAGTGTACGGCGGCGCATTGTCAATAGTTTCCAGCGGAATCCGTACTGACCATGGCTTTGGCGTCCGAGAGCAAAGAAGTGATCGTGCTGAAGCAGACGCAAAAAAAGGATTTTACCTATGTGATGAAATCTCTGTTTGCTGGGGGTGAGGCTTTATTGCGAATCTCTTAGCTGTGATACATAATAATGTGATCACTTCAATAACATCTTATTGATTTTATAGGTGTTGCCGGTATGTGTTCGAAAACAACTGTTGCTCCCTTGGATCGAATAAAAATACTGTTACAGGCCCACAACAAGCATTATTCAAATTTTGGTAAACTACCTAGTATTTTTTTAACTAACATTATATTATTACAAGATTATTATACTTTAAATATTACCTAAACAAAATGTTACCCACATTTTTAATTAAAAGAACAGCTTAGATAATTACATACAAATTAATATTTTTAGTAAAAATTGTAAAAAAAATTCTAATAATGTTGATATTAAGTAGTCACCTACTCACCTAACTAAGAAAGAAATACGATAATAATATTTTATAATAGTGTCAACATTTAATAGTACCTATCTATGCAATTAAACAATTTTAAACATTTTACTGCTTTAAATTAAATCTATAAAATATGCATTTAGAAATTATTTTTATATTTATTTAGTTTGAAATGTTTCAGCAAATGAATGCCCTCACAAGTTTAATATTATAGCATATTGCATATATCTGATTAATGATAGGATATTTTCTTTTTACAATTAAAATAAAAATAGTATCTAAATCCAAAAATTATATTTTAATGACTTGTCTTTTCATAGTAATATGTTAGGTACCAAATAAATAAGTAGATTTAACAAAAATGTTATTTAATGTATTGTAATAGAGAAATGATAGGTCCAGGGCACTAGGCACAGGAAAGTGATATCAATTATATAATGTTTTTTTTTATTGCCTAAGGTTTCTGTAATAATTTTCTCCAAAAATCAATTTATCTTTAAAAATGTTATTTCAATTAATAATTTACGAAGTCATTTATTTTTTTTATTTCAACTATAAAAAGTATACAACATTGTTACAACTCATTTTTCTGTAAAATAAAAATAATGTACTTTAAGTAACCATGTCATTTTAGTAAATTATTTTCACAATAATTATGCAATTTAATAACTATATAATGGATAATTAAATATGTAGATTACCTATGTATTTTATTTGACAGTTGGAACAATTAAATATTATGAAATTCTTATAATCATTATTGAAATTAACTGTAATAGAACATTAACATATTAGATCCATATATTAAATATCACAGATAGGTATGCATTAAGTACCTAAATCTATAAATTATTAGGTTTATTTATTTATTATTTTAATATACGTTTATAGTTATATAATTTAATAATATAAGTATATATTCAAATTGTTTAAACACCATATTAATTAATTGTTGTATGCTATTTTAGGAGTATTTAGTGGTCTTGCTGAAATTGTTAAACGTGAGAGTTTTTTCGCATTATATAAAGGCAATGGTGCCCAAATGGTGAGAGTTTTCCCATATGCTGCTATTCAATTCACATCATTTGAATTCTACAAAACAGTAATATTATAATTAAACTACTTAATTCTTAATTATAGCTATAATTTTAATTAATTATTTTCAGCTATTAGGATCCATTCTTGGGAATAGTTCACATATTGGAAAGTTTGTGGCTGGTTCATCTGCTGGTGTCACAGCAGTTACCATCACATATCCTCTAGATACAATCAGAGCACGATTAGCATTTCAAGTGACTGGTGAACATGTTTACAACGGGATTATACATACAGCCAAATCCATTATCAAAAATGTACTTTGAAAATCGCATGCTTTATAAAGTTAATAACGTATATTGATAACAGTTTTAACAGGAAGGAGGAGTAAAAGCTTTATATCGTGGTTTTGTTCCTACATTATGTGGTATGGTTCCATATGCAGGTTTAACATTCTTCTGTTTTGAATCTATTAAAAAATTTTGTTTGAAAACATTACCAAAATGGTTTAGTAAACCATCTAACAATGATTCTGGTAAGTTATAAGTCAGGTTTATTAAAAGCTACATACATTATTTAAATCTATTTTGAATAGGTGGTGCCGTACTTACTATACCAGCAAAATTGCTATGTGGTGGTTTATCTGGTGCACTTGCACAGTGCGTTTCTTATCCCTTGGACGTAACAAGGAGAAGAATGCAATTATCTAGCATGGATACCAATGCAAAATACGGGTGAGTAACTTACTTTAAACTATACTCCAGCCCACCAGAGTCCATATGTCCAAACGCGTCTGTTGCTGAGCATCGGTTCCATTTCCATACGCCAAATCATACCTATCGAAAATCGGCCGGCAACGATTGGCGACAGTCGTCGTTGACATTCGTGCATACAGAGCGACTGCAGCAAACCACGTGTATATGTAATATGATAATATTAAATTATACTTTTATAACCCTCTGTATTCACATTGCCGAGTGGTGGGGACGGCATTATGGTGGGAGAAAATTCGGCCAGCAGTCAGTCTCGATGCTTGGATTAAGTATGGACTCTGGTGGGCCTGAGTATACAATTTATATTTCAATACAAACAACACACATAATAAAATATTTATTATTATTAATTTTTATTGTAATTGTCTTAATTATATACTCTGCGCATGTTAAGAATATGACCAGTTCGCCATCTAAAATTAGGTTTTTTCCATGTTGATTGATCATGCTCTTAAAGTGCACGTAGTTTACCTAAACTATACAGTTTATTTATAATCATCTGTTCCTTATTTCAGACATGGTATGATCAAGACCTTAGTAACTGTTTATCGTACTAATGGCGTTACAAACGGATTATATCGAGGAATGAGCATTAATTTCATTAGAGCAGTACCTATGGTTGCTGTGTCATTTTCTACTTACGAATTAATGAAACAGACTCTGCACTTAGATACTGGAGTTGATTCATGAGTGTGTTTATTATGTCCAATGAATCTGTTTAGGCATATATTTTTTATAGTTTACAATATTTATTGTTTTAAATTAGTTATTATTTTTTTAAAAAATGTATTAATTGTTGAAATTAAAATAATTTATTTTTTCAGACGTGGTGCCTTAAACTTATTAATATTTGATAAAACATAAATCTCATAGTCTAAATAAATTGTATTAAAAAAAGAATAAAACCAATAAAATAATTTATTTTGATTTATTAATATTAATTTAAAAACAATACGTAAGTATAATATATAACTACGAAATAATCAAGCTCTGAAAAATAAACATAAATCTATTTTATCCTTTTGACAATATTTTTGATGTATGTAGTTGTGAATTATTTATACTACTCCCAACTTCTTCTTTTAAATTTGGTTCACTTACAGATACACAAAACTTAGTAATTGCAGCAGCAGCTTTAAATAATTTTGCTGTTCGTTGTTTATCCATTTTCTTTTTCCACTAAAATAAAAATTGTTAATTTTAGTGGTTAAAATTTCAAAAATTTTCTTGACACTCACAGTTTCATCTCTGGATGGCAACGCCGAGAGAAATGAATTTTTATTTGGATCGGCTATAGCTAAGACCGTTAGACATCCATCTACTGTAGCAATAACAACCGCCCTTCCATCTTCTGTTGTTTCTATAGCACTTAGTTCTGCTGGTACACGATAGTTAGCCAACATTTTTGCGTCAGTAAGTCTGTTGAATTGTTCATATTATATTATAAATTCACAATACTAAATATTATTAAGACTTAAAACAAACCGAAAAACTCTCAATGTTTTCTTTCCGCTATGATAATACAATACGTATTCATCGGTCTTGTTAAACATACAAATTACTGTAAATACACCCTCAGCAACTCGCGGTATAAACGTCTTAACAGAGCTTCCCTTTTTTAGTTCCAAAAGCTCTAGACCCCCTCTGGTGGGTGCATATAATCCATATTTTCCATCTTTTGTACAAAATCCTCCCCACTTTGGAACTGATTTTAAAAATTTCTTTGTACGGATATCAAACAACATACCTTTGTCAGGGTTTATTACAGCAACTAAATTAGCTCGATGTGGCATTGCTACAATAAACATAATATCCTGAAAATAATAATATAACATTATGTACTCTTATGGTTATTTCAAGAAAGATTACCAGTCACAACCAGTATTAATTTTATAATTATTTTGTATATGTCTTTCAATAAACACTGAACCATTTTTTAATTCTAAATTGTCCACAACAATAAAATTAAAGGTTAAGGTGGAAGATAGTTGAGCTTTGTCACCCCATTAATATAATGTGGACTAGTGAATTATTATCAGTTTTTTATTACAATTTTTATACAATACAATTTAGAAATCATTATTGTCACTATAATTGTTGTGGTTAAACCCTGTTTAACATTTTTTAATTCACTCAAGGTATTAATCATTTTATAAAGATACACTAATATTTTATACTGAATAATTATTCAGTTTTACATATTTACATCCATTTTTTAAATCAGTAGAATTTAATTGCTCAATAAGTAATAGACATATTAAGATAAAATTTAATGAAATAGAAAATGTATTATAGTTTAAAAAGCATTAACAATTTTATTAGTTATTAGTTTTTACTAACTCAACTATTTTCTATAAATAATTAATGTTGTTTTAAGTATGTTTCACTCAAGTTATTAATAATATTTTAATGATATAATAATTTTATACTGAATTAATTATTAATTATGCAATTTAAATTTTTTTATATCCATTTTTAAATTTTCATAGTAGATTTTAATGGCTCAATAACTAATAGAGAAGTATTAATATAACATTTATTGAAATAGAAAATGTATTTTAGTTTAAAAAAACATTAACAATTCTTAATCATGGTGTATTTATTATCAACTCAAACCATTTATATAATTAATGTCGTTTTAACTTTTAAGTAGGACTTTATTTAGTAGGTACTTTTTTGTTTTTATACACTAAAGCTAAATTGTGACATGGGTAAGACTTGAATAAATCAAAATTGTGTTTTTTATTGATATACTCATAAATAGATATAAAATATTTTATTTTCTAACCATGCATTTTACAGTATTCAGTTTTATTAAGGCGCTCAATGCTAATGTAATTTTATCCACAAAAATACGCTCTACAGGAATAATGATCCTGTAAGTTCTGTAGAATCAACCAAATTCAATAATTTTTTTTAAACTAATAGTGTAATATTGTTCAGGCCTCATTGAACTAAATTTTCAGTATTTTAATATCAAACTTTAAAGTATATTTTCAAAAATTGTACAATTTTGAGTTTTTACAAATTATATTATACCATTATGGCATTATTTGAAATAAAATAAAAAAATCGGAGTTCAATGCGGCCTATAGGATTGAGGAAGTCATCTTCCTTCAGATAAAAAAAATAGTTATCAAAATCTGACAACTCTACAAGGCCTGAGAATTATTTTAAGTTAGTATGGGATTTTTCTTTGAAAAAGTAGTAAATACATATGCCAATGGCCAGGGAAATTTCTTTAAATCTTAGTAATTACGATGGACACAAGATGGCACTGACCGTAAGTCATCGTGGTCATAAAAACTGTTTTCCTTCTCCTGTAAAATTTTGTTTTCATGACTTAGTAGTTAGTACCTGAGTACCTTGCCAATGCCTCGCTATAATACACCGTATCAACCCCCCACCCTAAATATGTATCGGGCAGTAGATTAGTAGAAAAGTATTATAATGAAGGTGGAAACTGAAGTATAAAATATAATATTCAAATTTTATAGAATTGTGGAAAATTTGAAAAACCGGCATCGGGCCCCTTAAAGTAATAGCCAATACTCAGTAGGTAGTAAGTAGAATTCGAAGAAACTAAAAGCACGTAAAAACATAAATATTCAAACTCCAAAGTATAAAGTTGAATAACGGTATAAATAAATACCCCTACTTAGCTTTCCTGAATAAATGCTATAAAAAAGGACTCAACATTTTTGAGTCAAAAAATATGGGATCATTGGACTTTTCTCAAAAGTACCTCCAACGTGGTAATGATCCGACTCAAAATTTAAAAATAGGAATATTAGGAAGTGACTTTATCGTCTTATCTACACGTTATAATATGTAGCACAGATTATGTGAAAATATAGGATAATATTCTGTGTATCGTCTATGTATATAGTTGTACTATAGTACATCCTGGCCCCTGGGTGTACACACTGTATAGTATCTATAATAACATGTTTAAATAAATGGGGACAAGGATGCGCCAACCCAACGAAAACTGGTTTTTACTTATTTGTGATCATATCTATTAATTTTTAATATTTACACTCGATCGTGTATAATAGACAATAGTATCTACAGTAGTTTATCGTGAATTATACCACTGGCTACAGCTGATTGAGGTCCGCCAGTCACTACAACAACCTGGTGGTTGCCGCGTGGTGACCGTTTTCTACCGTAATTCCACCGGTCGCATTTAATTTCGCAGATCATAAACGGCATAAAAAACACGAACATACGCAGTGAAGCAGTTCAATACGATGCCGGGCCAAGCCAACAGCGACAAGGAACAGATGAGGGATAACTCTATTCAACAGGGACTGGAGCAGCCGACCCCATCGCGGAAGTTAAAGGTCGAAGATGCCCTGTCCTATATGGATAAGGTGAAATATGAATTTAGTAATCAACCTGAAGTGTATGGCGACTTCTTAGCCTTATTGATAAAATTCAAAAAGAAAAAAATAGATTATCCCGAAGTGATTGCGCGCATCTCAAGCCTATTCAATGGTCATCCTGAGCTCATAATGGGTTTTAATGTGTGGCTACCCCCGTGTCATCAAATAAAAATATGAAAAATTAAAAACTTTTCTGTCATGTTTTTGTGTGGATACCTCAAAGGCCGGCGATAATGTCTTCCCAGACAATTAAACATTCAACCATTCAATATATTATAATGACAAGCACTCAAATAGTTACTACTCTACTAGGTAGTCACTTTGGCTACCACACCACCTGTAGTAACTAAACAAAAACTGAAGCCAAAGTTTATAAGCGAGTTGCTAAATTATTTTAAAACCAAGATGACTTATTATTGGCATTTGAACAATTACCTGATGCCAAACAAGTAGCAGAAACAAGCATTGTCAAGACTACTGCATAATATTTAAATCAAATGTCTATTTCGGTTGTTCTATTATTCTTTTGTGCTTTGTATAATTCTATTATTATCTATATATTATACAACTCCAATGACAAAACATGAAGTCAAAATAAATTTTATATAATATGCCAAAAAAAGAATATTTATCTTTTCATATACTTATAATGCATACATTATAATACATTAAATTTCAATGAGTGAAAAACATACATAGTACATAATTTCACATTTTATGAATAATAAATAATCTTATGAAGTATTAGCATCAGTAGCGCACACTGGAGGGTCCAAGGGTAACATTTGCTACCCCTGATTTTTTTGGTAGGTGGGTGGGTGGACCTCCTGGCTCCAAAATATTTACAACATAAATATTCTATGTATAAAAATATTGAAAATAAACTATTGAATAATTATAGGCTATGGCCATTAGTCTATTAGCCAATAAAGAGGTAACCGATTCAATTTGCTACCCCTATTTATTTTTGAGTGTGCGCCACTGATTAGCATTGATTATAAATGCTTTAATAGTATTTATAATCAATGGTATTAGGTACCTAGATCTAAAACATTATTATTTGTTACTTCAATTAACAATATATACCAAATGCTGCTAATGTCTGGTTTATACAAATGACAGATTAATGGTAAAAATGTGTAATTAACTAAATCTAATACCCTAACATCACAGTTACAGGTATTAAAATGGGATATTATAATTTGACATCAATTACATTGAATGATTTTAAAGTGCAGTTATACTTATACACCATATTCATTTGTTCTCCTTCCACTACCCACATTGGTCTACGTTTGGAATACCTGTAGGGACAATACATTCTACGTGAATTATTATGACTTCCTTCGCACAAGGCTGCGTTATATGGGTTTCCCTTGATTTTTCCCGGTTGTTAATTATTTCTCTTCAGATCAGCATCATATGTGGAGTCATTCACTGAAATGTCCCAATAACTTGCACACATTTATCCCAGGCTTCATTCTTATGCATTAATTAATACATATCTCCACACGAGGATAGATTATTAAATCCCAACACTTCAACCTCTTTTGACATTAAACATTGTAGGTAATTTGCCCGGTCACAAGATCTGACTACACCAACAGCACCACACATGACATGACTAAAATAATAAAAATATTATTCATTTTTGCTTATTAACAGAAATTATGCTTTATTAACTGCCTCTTGAGGGTATAGTCAGATTCTACTTCTTAAATTGTATGAATAATTAATATGTATTAACAAACATCAACATTTAATTGTTTATGTAAATTAATTACGTATAAAACAGACCGAGCACTTAAGCACTTTAGCGCTAACATAACACTTATACAAGTAAATTCCCAATGTTTGATAGCAGACTAGTCTCAAGTAGAATAATTTAATTATTCTGTCTTCAAATATCTGAACAAACTTTATTCTGTTTTAATTTAAAAGTGTGAATTAAATAATTTATTTAATCTTATAAGATTAACAAGTGTGTTTTTCAATTTAAACATTTACATGTACTACACAGTGTCCACCACTGTTTATTTCAAATATTATCTACTATGATTAATATTAACTAGTAACTACTACAAAGTATATGTTATGACTAATCTTACCTTCATTCCAGATTGTTTGAGAACAATTTTAGTAACATATTCACCGTTGGACGCATTAAATATATGAAGTGCTTCTCTGTGACCTTTATCACTAGCCAGAGCAATCAAATTAAGTCCATCTGCAGTTACAACAAGGTCTTTAAACTCCATACCCGTTACATTACGTACTTGATAATCAAATAAATAAATAGTTTTTCCATCTGGAATAGATCTCACAATAGCTGTAGCATCAATATTCTGCTGGGTTTCTACATTTATTTCTTCTTGTCTAGAAACTGTAAGACATTTTGTTGCTTCGTCTAAAAGCATAATTTGCTGGATTCCAGATTGTTGTTGCTTAAAAATGACTCGACATAAAAGACGATTCCATATTAGTAAATTTCCAGATTCAGAACACACTATGTATTTTCCATCAGGTGTAATTAACGCTTGAGTAACAATTGCTCCTAATAAATTGTCTGCTAACTGTTGGATTAACCTCCCAGTGTTTATATCCCATATCCCGACGCAACCTCGTGTTACGGTGGCTGCCAAGCCAGAATGTGATAAACTTAAAATGTATTATATATTTATAAATCATTTACATAGAATTATTTTTAAAAACTATCATTTTACCTTATAGAATCAATTTGTAATTCATGTCGATCTATAACATGAACTTGTTCGAATATATTGTTGATATTCCAAACCTTTACTGATCTGTCAATGGATGAAGTAATTACGGAATTCCAATTCCCTGTAGTTAATGGCAAAAGCGATATTATGCGACCAAAATGAGCATCTAATACTTTAATTAATAGTTCAGTTTCCATATTCCACACATACAACATTTTTCTAAAATAAATTAAACATCAATTTATATATAATATAAATTTAATGTGGTTACTAGGTCTCTGGGTTAATAGTTATTATTTAATGCGTAATGCCTACCTAACTCCAGCAACTAAAAACCGTTTGTCAGCTGACAACATACACGAATTAGACTGCATCATGTTTATAGTAATGTTACGTACTCCATGTGGTAAATGTAACACTTTTGTACCATCTGAAGACAAATCCCAAATACAAAAACCATTTGAAATTGTACCCAAAAGTGAAGACGAGTCCTCTGATAATTTAATTTGAAGCACTGTGCAATTTCCAACTGAAATTAATTATTATACTGTATTAAAATACAATTCATACAAGTGAAATCTGGCAAAAATTAATATATTACTATGTTCTAAATCTTTAATCAATTTCCAATCATTGTCAATAAAATCGAATTGGGAAATATCATATGAATTTTTAGTTGGACAACAATACAATCTAGTTTCATCTTTATTTATGGCCATGGCACTATGGAAATAAAAGTGTGGACAAATATTATTATCTTTCATTGTTTGCATCATCATCCTAGTGTCATCCATTTTTCCAGACCAAAATATAAAACGATTGCAAGTTAATGTATTGAATTTCACAGACATTAAAACCCATTGATTAGGATCTTCGTTTGTTGTAACTCTGCAAAACAATATTCACCAACTAAGCAAAGTAGTTTATTAGTAAACTTAACTTACAATAGAGTAATAAAGATAATTTAAATTCCAGATATAATTATAAGTTGAATACATTTCTAAAAATAATTGATTAAATACTTGGATTCTAAATTTCCTCTTAAGTCATATCTGCACAGCGAAAAAGATCCATGCACAAATAAATGAGTATTTAGCATGTTAACGCCCGAAACAATTTCTCCGTTTTCAAAAGGATTTTCAATAACAGTAAATTCACTTGTAAGACAATTCAATAAGACAGTCTGTACATAATGCAATAATATTTTGAAGTTATAAACAATTATTATAATTATCTAGAAAAAGCAAATTTACTTGATTATTGTTAGTATAAGCTGCAGCATAGCGATTGTCAGGACTCAAGCATAATGCTTGCATAATTCCTTCCAATCCTGGATTTACATTCCTAGTCATATCACTTGTAGATAAATCCCATGTAATAAATCTATTTGATATTGACACAATATATCTATAATCAGATGTTACTTGAAAATCAAAAACAGCGAATTGATGACCTTCCAGAGAATACTATATATATACAAAATACAATTAATAAAAAAATTATGACAGTTAACATAGTTTATACTTTTAATGGACCTCCCGGAGTATGTAAACAATGATAATATGGTATAAGAGCACAATTATCTGGTCCAAATTTATCACATTCTGCTAATAAACTTTTTATATTTGGATTGGATCCGATTTCTGGTAATAAACGACCAATTAATTGAGGAGCGAGCATATCAGGAAATTCACTAAGTATTGCTCCACCTAATCTTAAAGCATCAGCGACAAGTATCAACTCCCTAAAAATGAACACTAAAAATTATTTATAATTCTAGAAAATATTTTCATTCAGGATGTATGGCATCCTAGACCATCGCCATGTCAGATTTGGCATATCCTGTAAAGGACAATCACATTTTAATTACAAAACCAAAACCTGACCTTTGCTTTGATTTGATCTCATTGCTAATTGATGTTTTGAAATAGAAAATATACATTAAATATTTCAAGAAATATAATAACAAGATTTTTTTTAAAATAAATTTTACCTAGTGGCATCTCGGTCATCAATATTTGCACAAGCATCCTCAAAGTCACTTAAAACTGCTTGTAAAGGACATGAGGATAACTTTGCATGCAACCATTGATAGTTAAATAAGACATTCTTGTACAAATCTTGAAAACGATGAGCTCGTACAAGGTGATATGGCAACTCTCCAAACTATTAATTGAATTTATAATTGTTAATGGTATAAACAATTCTGCCTTTTTATAGTACTTATTTATACTACTAACTTTTCTTAAATTATATCTTGAAGCTGTTCCTTCTTTTGAATAAAACACAAGAGGTTGTACTGGTACTTTTCTATCTGCTGAACCTTCTCTAGTTAATAAGTTAAATCTATGTCTCTGGATTTCAGTATACTTAAATGGTTTTGGATTTCCCCCACCCCAAATTCCTAAATAATAATCAGCTATAGACGAATGAAAATAGGTAACCATATTCATATTTTTAAAGTATCTTTCTCGAGCAGCGTCTCTAAATTGTCTGTCAAAATATATTAAAAAACATATTACATTTTAATAACTTCACTACATTTATCAAATAACAAATAATCAATAATTTGAATTAAACATACCTATGATACCAGTTTAATACACTAACACCATCAGCTTCTCTTTCTGACAGGTAATTAGGTAAATCATTTCTAATCCTAGTCCACAATAAAGGAGGAATTCTTCTGACTGGTGGCAAATGGTATTGATAAACATCATCTAATACTTTGTCATCTAACGATATTAAATCTTCTAGTTCTGATTCAGACAAACCACTCTTTGATGCTGTTATGTACGCTAAAGCATGAAAGACAAGAAGTCGGCCGTGTTGCTTCTCAATCCTTTCAAAAAGCATCATGATTGAATCCATAACATTAGATGCTAAATGAGTTTCTTGTGGTTTAGTGTAACTTCGCCAACGGCAAATTTCAGCAAATACTAGTTTGACAAAAATTGGCAAAGAACATTGATTGATAGCATTCGATACAAGTCTCCACTGACAATTTGTCAAATCTCGGTGTGCTGTTTCCATCCACTTTCTATAATGTAAATGTAAAATATAATATTAAACTAAATATAAGTTTAATAGGTACCTATGTAAAGTATATAAATTAAATACATTGAAGTTCAAAACATTTTTAAATGGAGAAGAATTAAATTTTTAAAAGCATTTTATAAGTAATAATAGCATTTAAACCATAGACCTACGAACTAGGTACCTATGTAATTTATAGCTCTATGATTAAAACCGATAAAAATTAAAATGGTTTGTAAACAATAACATGGAATGATAAAAAATATCATTACCTACCTATATAACTTATAACAATTAATAATTTAATTTATATTATAAGAAAATACAATTATGCAAAATATAATAAACTCTAAAAGTGAAACCAATAATACCTAAAATAACCTAATAGATTACCTAATTACTTCTTCGGCTAATTCTTCTCCAAGTGCAGTTACTTCAATAAACTGTTCTCCATCATCTATCATTCTTCGCAATACATGGTAATCTCGAGATACATCCGAATTTCCTTCTTCTTTTGCTACAGATACCAATAACTTGAACAGACATTTGTTTAGATAAAAGAAAAAAGTAAAATATTCTGGTAAAAAACCATTCAATATTATACATACCTTACAATTATTGGGCAATCTTGTTGGCAACCAGGATACATTATTAGTATCTTGGGTACCTGTTAACTGATCTACTGAATCCAAAAATAATACCAAAGGTTGCTCTAGAGTTGCATATGTTAATAAATGTTTAAAATGTGCTGTCAGTGGGACTAAGTCATCAGGTATGTCATCAAATGGCAACATATAATTATACGATATTTGTTGACATATAGATATTAATGCTGGTGTTAATGTGCTGCTGTCTGGTGTTGTTCCTAAGAATCGTATCACACAAAGTGGTTTGGTGGCTGTCTTATTAAACCATGTCGAATAACTTAAGCCCGCAGCCTTTGCCAAGAGTGATGTTTTACCACAACCACCTTCACCAAAAAGTATCATTGGTTTTTCACATTTACTTTTCATATATTGTTCAATATGTTTCAAACTGTCTTCGCGCCCATAAAAAACCTAGAAAAGAAAAAATACAATCAAACATTGAAAAATCTTTAAATATACCTAAAAAAACAAACTTTAACAGAGTTATGACAAGCGTGCAAATGCTGTAATATTTCAGTCACAATTTGCCCTTGAGGACTAGAATCTTCTTTTCTCATGGCTCTATCCACTAACTTGGTAATATTTTTGTAAAAATGCATTATGAAATTTTGTAAATATTCTTGGTGTGTTTCAGTATCTAATCCTTCCCGACCAATCCATTCAACTGTATACCTAACAAAATAAATTAAATATTAACACAAAATTGGGTTAGTGGAAGTAGGACTGCTATACTTTAGGTCAGCATAGGATATTTTATATTATATTTATATTGTTATTAATACGGTAGGTAGCCTGTTGAATTATTATTATTTGATTATTATCGTATTTGTATACAGTAATATAGGTACTTTAGAAGTTTCAAGTACAAATAACGAATAATTATTTAAAAATATAACACACAACTAAAATCATTTTTCTTAGTTTAAATATCCAATTTCGTCTAAATTTGAACATAAAATAACTATAAAAAATAAAGGTTTATATATTTTTTAGATTTTTTTGGTTACAGTATAATCTATTTATGAGAATCTTTGTTTAACATTTTCAATCCTTAGGTATACAAAATTGAACATTTTATATTTTTTAAATTACTATAATTAATAATTTATGAGATTTTGATAAGTATTATCAAAATTTGAATTTTAAATACTTATAAAAAAAATCGTGCCTATGGATCTTTAATAAGTATCAACTATTATAAAAACATATGAGGAACCTTGTATTAAATTTTCAAATCTTTTGACCAAACCTGTAATATTTTATTGACATATTCTATAGAATAAAAAACTTAAAAAAATTCAAATTTCAAGTGTCTATAAATGATGTATAGAAAACGATGAAAATTTCAAGTATTTATGGTTATTAGTTTTTGAATGACGACAAAATAAGAAAATCATTGTATGATAATATGTTAATTTACTGGTGAATATCCAATGTCTAGCTTCAAAAGCTCGTAAGAAATTAATTTGACTTTCCGATAATTTTTTTGTTCTATGTAGGAAAACTAAATGGGAATTTTAAATTGAATTTCATAGTTCAAAATATAAACAGAGTAATTTTTATAAATTTCCAACTAGAAAAAGTGTTCTAATTTTCGTGATTTTGATGATTGCAACTTTAACTTTAAAATAACTGTGGATTTAAGCTCAACTCTTTTTAATTTCCAATAACATTAACTTATGGAGAACGTTGTATTACGTTTTCAAGTTTTTTTGACCACCTAAAAATTTTGCATCAACAATAGTTTAAAAAAAAACTAATAAAACTTGAAATTTTCTTATGCCTATAAATAGCTCAAAGAGAGTCGCAATATTTCTAAAATATTATGCTGTATAGAAATTGGCACTCAAATTGCTTATATAAAAATTCCCTGAAAATCTCATTTATATTCAATAATTGATTTTGGAGTTCCACTGAAAAACAAAATCAATTTTTTCAAAAACTGGTTTTGCATAAAAATCTCAAATGTGTTTGTCTTTCCTGACGCTTTTGACAACTATTTGAAATTTAAAAAGATGCTGTTAAAGAACATTAAAGCATGTTTACTGTCCCACAAGGTGTTGACAGAAAAATAAGAAAATTACACAGATTATTGCAAAATCAATACATTATTCATCGCACTGTTTTCCCAATCTAAAATTCAAACATACCTACTCATTATGTACCTACTTTTGACATTATTTTGTTAATTAATTATCAAGGAATGCATATAGGTAGGCCTAATAACAATATTTTAAAATTTTTTTAGGTAGTACCTAAAATATACCTATTTTTAGGTACTAACAATAGTATTGGTAAAACCTACCATAGTCGCAAATAAAAAAGGGAAGGGGCTTAGGGGCTAAGCCCTCGAATAATTTCAAACGCTATTTGCGCTTATGGACTAGGTAGGTACCTAATTTAATATTCGACTACTATTTATTATTAATTTGATTTATGATAGGTATTAAATGTATATTGTATAATTATTTAGTAATAGGTAATTAATTTGATAGAATTACTTTTGGTAATTTGTTGTTTCTATTTTTTGCACGAGACGTTCATCTCGCAAGTTCCCCAGTAAACGAGCTGCCTCTGTATCAATACTCCTATTAACTATATCCAAAAAGTTTGAAGCTTTCTTCAGATTTTGGAGATTGATGTTATTTATATAGCGTACATAAGCAAGACAGTGATTTTTTGTGTTCTTTACTTTTAATATACCATTTATAACTTCTCTTTCTGTCACTAAACACCAATTCAACAATTTGAATGTAAGTTAAATAGTCAACAATATTGAACAATTATATTTTAATTTATTTTACATTCTATTTTTTGTAGTTACCCGACATATAATAGTTGTGCATAGTGTCTTTATCAATCTTCCCGCTATTAAATAAACTTATCGAAGATTTCCTAAATAATTTCTGCATTTTAGCCAACGTATCCCACCAAATGCCTTGATCTTGTTGTTGAAGTTTTGGAATTCGCTGGAAATATAAAATACATAGATTATTGTTGACTTAAGGTGCATAAAAACACTATGAATAGTTTCGCTTAGATTTAAATTAATCTAAGGAATATTGTGTGGATCTCACACTTAAACTCTAATATTATTCAGGGAGACACGCAGGCATTTAAAATATGCATGTACCGTTATAGAGGGCGTATGTTTTAGTGTAAAATCTATATTATTACAATGGTCATCAAACGTGGTGTTTAGGGGCGGGGAGGATAGTTAAATCACTAAAGTTTAAAGTTACCATTTTTTTATAATCTAAAGTGCATTCTATCGTTATAACAAGGATGAGAATATGAGATTATAATTTTGATGTACTTTCTAGTTTTTTCTTATTATTTAAAACTATTGGAGTAAATATCATACAATGTTGTCTGTATCCGTGAATTGTGATATACCACGGTGGCAGTTTTCAGTATTTATATTATTAATTTATTTGAGGTAATATTAATTGTTTGTTATTTATATTGTACTTTAAAGTTTAAATCATAAATCATAGGTAAAACCTAGAGTATAAATGTGATAGATCATAGATAATATATGAATTATTTCACTTAGATAGGTAGTTATAGAAACATAATAGTTAAGCAATAACATAATCAAATGCTTAATAATGAATATTCATAGGTAGTAGATATATTTACAACTATTTATTCTTTGGTGGTACTTGAAACAACCTTGATTTGAGTCATTGGCAACAGCCATATTTTATTTTACAAATTTTCAAGTGGTTACAAATGAAAAAAATTAAATATTAGTTGGGTTTTGTTAGGTTTAGTGAGGTTTAATCAAAACTAACTCTGCGAATGGCATTGCCAGAAATTATTATTTAGATTTAAATTAATTCGATAATGGCAGCGCCATCTAACGCCGCTAAATTATTTTTTACTCAACGCATGCGTGAAGAACTATCCCTCAAAGCTGCTAAATTTTCTAGTTTGATATAGCGCTGCCAGTGGCGTATATACAAATTATTTTCACTATGGGCTAATTTTGACAATTTATCCCTTATAGAACGACTAACATAGCCATATTACTAACATATTTTAGGGAGCTGGGTGGTTATAATTATGACATCTACGATACAAATAAAATTGAACAATTAAATTTTATAATTATGTAAAATTAATTTTTTAATTCTTTTCTAATAAATATTGACAATTTCATACATAGGTATATAATTTAATGTTATCTAACTGTGAATTTAACATCAAAGTCATCGGAGCAAGTCCTGACAACATTTCCTTGTGGATTTCTCAAAAACGATTTTAATCAACCGGCTAAATTAATCATTGTGAAAAACTGTAAACAGTGTAGAATATAGATATACATGAATGATGAAATGCTTTAATTAAACCTGCAATTTCACTATGGGCCCTGGCCTAGGGGGCCACCTCTCCCTTATATACGCCACTGAGCGCTGCCATAATTATACGATTTACAATATTATGATGGAGGTGTGGGGCAGAGGTCCATCGGGTTACTTTTTAGGAACATTTATTTAGGGGCTTCGGCTGGTTGCTTCACTAAATATCGGAAATATCCGAAAAAAAATGTTTGAATACAACTATTAAGACTATTTTAGTTTAATCTAAAAATGTAAGTATATAATATTATAATTTATAATGTTTAATTATACAATACAAATACCTAAACAAAAAAAAGAGGGTAAGTGGATGTCGCTCTGCTGTACAGTAGGTTATAAGTATAATGGATTGTATTAAACTTGAATTCAATGATATAAATATATAATATTATTGTATGAGAAAAATGATTCTAAGCGGAGACGGTTTGTCAGTCTGGATGTTTCATATTGTTATTATTTATTATTATATCATGTATAGGGTTTTTCAATAAGGACGCTCGATGTTTCATAGTGAAAAAAACAAGTTGTGTGTGAGATATATACTTAATTTTTATTTTATTTTAAAGAAAGTTATATGGCAATTATTTATGGAATATAACATCTTTCAAATGTCCGCCTCGGCTTTGCTTGGTGGCACGTATTCGGGTGGTCCAATTTTCTATCACTTTGTTGCATAAATCTGGTTGAATTTGCTTGATGGTGTTGATTATGTTGACTTTGAGGGCATAAATTGTTTGTGGTTTATTTGCATAGACATGCGATTTAAGATAGCCCCAAAGAAAAAAGTCTAATGGCGTTAAATCGCACGATCTCGGAGGCCAGTTTATGTCACCATTGCGTGATATCACCATGCCCTCAAATCGTTCACTCAGAATGTCCATCGTTGCACGCGCCGTGTGACACGTAGCACCATCCTGCTGGAACCACATGTCTTCAGTATCCATATCATAGAGCTTAGGCAAAAAAAAGTTGTTGATCATTGATCTGTAGCGCTCACCGTTGACGGTTATGGCAATGCCTGTTTCGTTTTGGAAGAAGTACGGACCAATGATTCCGCCAGACCAAAATCCGCACCAAACAGTGATCTCTTCTGGATGCATTTTGTTTTTTTGTGTCTTGTGTGGATTGGTATCATCCCAAATCCGACAATTTTGTTTGTTAACGTATCCATTCATCCAAAAATGGGCCTCGTCGCTAAAGATTATTTTTTTAGCGAAGTTTGGATCAACTGCTAACTGCCCCAGAACCCAATCAGCGAATACACGACGTTGTGTATGGTCGTTTACCTTGAGTCCTTGTGTTAGTTGGATTTCATACGGGTGCAGACCCAAGTCTCGACGCAAAATTCGAGGATAAAAATCGAGTAATGCGCGGAAAGTTTCACTAACGGAGCACTGATTTTGGTAATAAAATTTAATTATACGCACACGTTGTTCTACGCTATAACCGTTCATGGTGATTTGCCATACGGTACTGAACAATTCACAAAAATTATGCAGATAAGGCTTTAATGACATTCCCGATATATCTGATCAAAGTTCGAGCGCCTCTATTGAAAAACCCGTTATAAGTTGAATTAATATTATAATAATATTATTATTTTTTATTCGTTTCTATGGTGATAAGCAAAGCGTTAGAAATTAAAATCCTATTTTAAGCGGTTTTTCGTAATTTTCGGTGGTTTTACCAGTGGCATTAAATAATTATTGAGATAATCGAAAAATGACATCTCTAAAGTACCATCTTGATCCAATTTGCTAAAAGATAAAGTACTATATTATGTTGAAAGCATTCCTTCTGGTAGATATTTTGTATACAAGATATAAAAAAATTACCACCATTTTAAAACCACTAGGTAGCTCAGAATCTAAAGTTATAGTAAAATAGTCGAAAGCCGACAAATAAAAGTTTATGTTTTCAATTATCTGATGTACGAAATGGATTTTGTACTTAAAAATCATTGCCGGCAACTTCCCCAAAAATAATGAATTTTGCATTAAAATCTTTTAAAATATAGGCTTCCAATTGACTCTATGACGGCACGTGGCTACTTATCAACCCTCATTATCTAGTTGAAAAATAATTATTTTTTAATTTCGGATTTTTACATTATAATATTATAATATTGACTACAATAATAAACCATAAAATTAAAAAAAATGAGTTGTTATTATATCTTAATATTATATTGGTTTTTAGTTTTTACATTACTTTATTATTAAAATTGATAAGTATTGAAGAAATGGGTTGCAGAACAGATATTGGGGGTACAGCGTTGCTATCTTTTCTATACCACATGTCTAATAAGGTGACATCTGAACCAACATTGACCAACTCTTCCCTCAATAACTCCAATTCTGATGAAGTAATATACGTAGGAATCGGACGGTAGCCATATTTTTGTCCCAAAAATACCTGTAGTAGATAGAAAAAATGCATGATTATAAAATATAAGAATACCTATACCTATAAATTCTTAATATGAAAATTGTATACATCTAAAAATGAATTCCTATATTCAGATATTATTAGCACACGATTAGAATGAATAGATTTCTCTCTCAGACCCATGCATAATATGCCAACATAGAAAATTATCGTTCAATAGAAGTTAGAACCAATCTTGCATTGTTTGCCTGAGCCTTGAATATCTATTAGCGTGAACACAGAACAACCCATTATCCAAGATAAGTAATGAATAGTGCTATATAGTATGATAAATATAGTAGTGACATACAATAACTGTATTATATTAGTAACTTATAGGTACATAATAATTAAATGATAATATAAAATAATTTTATTCTAATAACAACTAATTAAGTTTTTTTTTATAAATAGGTATGTATGTATTATTTTTTTGAAAAATGTTGCCCCCCCCCCTCTACTCAAAATCCTAGATCCACCACTGGATAAGATGTGCATGTATACAATGTATTATATTTTACAAAATTGTAAACCGTTTTTAGGATATGTTTTTAAGTTTTACCACAAAGTTAGGTCCCATTGATAAACGTTGACAGTTTTCAATTTCTTTCATACAAAGTTCAGTTGTCATGTGATCATCTGTGGCTTCATCACGAACACCCCATCTCATATCAACCACCTAAAATTTAAAATTATAAATAGGTACCTAAATAACTTACCAACCGTACCTGGTACGCAGATATCCATCAAGGTCGAATTTATTGTATTGATTTACAAGACTTTTATATCGTGTCTAAATACTTATAGACATGCATACTATTAATACAATAACAACTATAGTAGATTATATATATATATATATAGCATACATAAAATATACCATAATATAGGCACGTAGCATGTTTCTGTTTTAAATCATAAAATCAATTATTATAGTATATTTATAATTAGGTATAGTAATTAATATTGTAATGAATTAAAATATGGATATACATTTTAAGAATAAAAATTAAAAAGGGTGATTTAAAATAAATAAAGAAAGTCAGATAAAAAAAAAGTTTATATTATTATCATTACATTAATAAAAACGAGTTCACGAATAAATTTGATGAGTCCCAATCAAAGACAAACAAGCAAAAATACCAATAAAAAATTTGTATTATTTAGAACAGCCCATTTACGTTCCCCTAAATTCACATCTCACGAGATTATACACTATAATGCGTATTACAAACAATAAGCCGATCTTACAGCTTCTCAGCCAACATATATAACCATATATCGTTTTTGTTAAATATTTAATTGGTTTTTTTTTGAGTATGATGCGTTTACCTACTAAAATAAAATAAAATTGCAAGTATAGGTACCGAAAACGCCCATTAGGCATTAAACGAAATACATTTTCCGATAAACTAACTTACCTATACTGTCAGTACAACCATAAACCAACCACCTTCGAAGTTCGAATAGGCCATACTTGCATCAAACAGACATTCAAGTATGAACACTGGCATGGCCAAGGAAGATCCCCCACAATGCCGATTTTGCGGTACACTCATCTTAGTCAAACATATACTTATGGAATGACGAAAATTATTGAATTATAGGTATACCAAATTAAGAGTTAAGATATACCTAACAAGTAATAATAACTAATAACTAATAAGGTATAATAATTAAGAGAGGGGGATGTGGTGGGTGTGTGATGGAGTGGCCGAGCGGTCTAAGCCGTCGGTTGCGACGCAGCCGTCTCCGGATCGATTCCCGGCCCGTGGGAGGCATTTTTCTTCGGGAAAGTCATGGTGTCCGGAGAACAAGTGCCGCCATTCCCCACCCGGGCATGGCAGATACCTACCGGTGTCCAAATCGAAAATTCTGATAAAACACACACGTGTTAACAAACCTATAGTACCCCCCTTACAGTACCACATGCTAATGACCTAAGTTGTCGAAGCATTAACCCTTATAAAAAAAAAAATAATAATAATAACAATTAAGAGACACAAACATCAACTTTCAGAAACCCTTAAAAGCAGTGTAATATTAATACTTGAGATTTTTTGTACTACCTATACTTAGCATTGTCCTGTGGAAAAACAAACTTCCATTTTTCAAATAATAACCCCCCTTTTTATTATACATTAATTGGCGGGTCATTTTTATGAAAAAGTTTTGTAGATTAACATAAATTACTAAAATTTTCAAATTACCATAGACCCCAATTTTCCAAATACCCATTATCCTTATGACTTTATTACACAAAGTTAAATAACTCAAAATTATGATTTTGATACGTCAACCTTTACAGAAAAATAATCCGCTATATAAATTGATGTTAAGTGGTGGGGGAGAGTAGTAATTTGAAAAAGAAAAATGTGTTTTCCACAGAACACTCCTAAGTATAATACAAACAATTTTAATAATTTGAATATAGGTACACATAATGGTCCTTAACTTTTAAGTACCTACCTGGCTACCTAGGTACCTACTATACAATTTAAAATTCCAAAAATCATATTTTTTATAACTGTGTTATCGAAGAAGAAATAGGAGTAGAGAAGGCTTGGTGAATCATCTTGTAAATAAAATAAAAACTAATGATATAATTTAACATACCAACCACAGTCCACAAACATGTATCTATTAGGTACCTATATGATAACTACGTAAATTCAGATTTGTATTAAGAATGGAGCCATGGAGGGGATGTTGAAAAGAATGTTAAAGAATTCTAGAAAATTAGGCAAATTAAGATTAGGTGTTTATCCTGCATTCATACAGTAAAGCAGCCAAGCAGGGCAATCAAAATATCAAAATATGTAATGTGAGGAAGATTATAATAGATAGGTACTTACATTTAATAACTACCATTTCTACATAATGTTATCGTTATGTTATATAAGTACCTATATAACTATTATAAAGTGTTAATTACGATAATAATTTATATTAAAACAAATGTGTTACCTACAGCACCAAATTTTAATTTAGGTATACTACAATATGTTCAAAAAAATTAATAATAATTAACCATTGTGCATAGTATATAAACATAATAATATGGCTTATTATCTACTGCTTAAATAATAAATAATTTTATAATTACCTACATGATATTATATTATATAATAAAGCTGTAATTTAGAAATAAAAAACATAATGTTCTCAAACTAGGTTCACTTCATTTCGTGTCAGTTTATTTTCACCTGAAATTCTAGTCCATGTTTTTCCCGGCAAAAATCTTTCAGTTTTGGATAACATTGAGCCATTAATGTATTTCTCTCCATCGTTGTATCTGAAAATTTATTTTTTTCAAATGTAAATTAATAATATATTATTTTAGCATAAAGTTTTTAAGCAACTCTCGTCATCGTAATCATAATCACGTGCCTGTAAATGTGGAGCTGGTAAAAATTCTAACAATTTTAGAACTAACTGGAGGTAAATTCTCGAGTGATCCTGCGAAAATTAAGTCTACTGTCCGGTCGTCCATACTGTGAAGTTATAATAATATTATAGTTGTGTAACTGGTATAGAGTTTAAAATGTCTTAATTTTTATCGAGAAAATGTGGTGGTTGCATTGTGTTGGAATGAAGAATCACGACTGCGTGTTACTATTCCATACGTTTGAACTTATTCGTGAAAGCACTTTTTCTAAACAGTTAAACCTTATAATATAATATATATATAGGTAGATATGTAGTTATATGTGGGTGTTTAATGCAAAACTGCAATATAGCAACCCTTTGTCTCGTTATTGTTTGTTTATACAGAGCGATTCAATTGTTAAATGTCGTTCGTTATTATATTATATTGATTTATAATTGCATGTTCTGTTTAGAACTCAAAGTTCAAACGCATTGAATGGGGAGGGAGGGGTAATTGCATTATTCGTGTATTATTTACAACATATACCTACATATAAACTTCCTTTCAAACTGATACACGATTTAGAGTAAAAACACTCTGAGACAAAGTAGATATACAATATAGAGCCTGCAGTAGGTACCTACCTATCAAACAATTATACTTACATTCAAAATAAAATTTGAATAAACAAAATATAATATCATGAGATGAAATAAATAGATAGCCATAATGTATAGGTACTATTATAAATTATTATTGGTTATATTCATTAATTCATATTCTATTTGTGAATTGTGACCATATCGTACAAAATCATTGGACAAATAACAATGGCACAATAAGTATTATTGGGAATCGCAATCGGTATTCGGTGGTGAAATCACGTGAAATCAATGCCGTAACAGATCATTACGAGTAGATAGGTCGTAGGTAACAATAACATAATATATCAATACAGCCATTATACAGGGAAGTACCTGCCACATGGGCAGCAGCTGCAGGTTCACATTGTATTCGGACACTTCAAACTTCGAAGCACAATGCACACGCTACATGCACATTTGCAAAATGCTGTCATGAACACTAAACTCACGTGTAAGCAGCTGCTGCTGCCAAGGTCTCGGAGAACGTTATCAACTATCATCGTTGATATTGATACGAACACCTTAGAAATTCCGGGTCTGTGTATATTATTGTTTATGTACAATAGTCAATATTATTATTTATTTATTTACCTTAAAGTAATAAAGTCTGACATCAGTGACATCGAATCATTTAGCTTTTTTCTTAAATCTCTGTCCTCTGATACTTGCTATAGACTGTAGTAGTGTTGTGTAATAAACTATCAATTTATTTATTCTGGTACTCTACGTCTGTATGTAGATTAAATTATACAAATAATAACTGTAGTAATTACAACTTTAAACTGTTCAGATCATAGTTTACTAAAACATTTATAATATATACATAAAATGAAGTTGTTTTAAATTTTAAATGTCAATGCTTATATTATCTGTATATCTAGGATGTAATTATTACAATGACCTATCTGGTATTCTCGTAACGATATTGTAATGTTTTCAAACTGTTGAAGTGTGTTACGTATTACTGTATTAGGGTATGAAAACGTGATAATTTTTAAGCGTATACATACCTAGTAAAGTTTAAGTAAAAGCAATGATTTTAGAAGATAACCAAAATGTCATCAAACCAAGGGTAAGATTTAAATACCTAATTATGTTATTATTATTTATATAATTACATTAGCATGATTAATATGTTAATATTTAATTAAAAAGCAATTTTGCGATTACCTATAATATATAATAATTATCTTACCAAACACCATAGGCGTGCGCAGACCTGGATTTCGGGGGGTTCCTAGTTTCCTACAATATTTTTGGGCCCTCTCTTAACAAGACATGTACATTGTACATAATACATATTTTAGTAAATTATATTGTACAAATAAATATTACTTACTTAGTTACATGTTTATTTAACATTCTAATACAACAGTTATAGATTTATAATAATATGCGTCTATTACTTAAATTATTAAACTCATTAATAAGTAATAACTAAATCTACTTCAACATTAGAGGCCATTTCTTGTTCCGTAAAAAGTAAAATTAATGATTCCAAACAGTATTGGGTCATGATACTTCTGAATTTACTTTTCACAATATTTAATTTCAAATATAACTACCTGTTCATATGAACAACTTGTACAATGCTAAACATCAAATAAATATTAAATATTTTAGGGCCCCAATTAAATGTCAGGGGGTGCCAGGCCACCCCTGCGCACGCCTATGCCAAACACCAAGTACCTATATTTTAGTTGCTTGTGTTGTTTTTTAAATTTGCAAATACTTATTGGTTCGTTCTGAACGTTCGAAGTATTTTCAGACAAACGTTTCTGAATTCGGTGACATTTTTGTGCACAAAATGTTATTAGTAAATTATTTTATTGTTTAGTCGTAATATATATTTAAACGAAAGATCGATGAATTCTGTTTTGAAGACAAATGTTCTTTTATTTGGAAATTTATATAAACAATACTCTTTGATTTATGCTAGTAAAAAAACACTTATATTTTAATTCTTTAATATGTAATTAGAACCTTGTTATTTTAATCTTAGAATAGTCGAGCAGCTCGGCCTAAAGTTGTTTATCAATGGACTGTACAAGATGTTCAAAAATGGTTTCGACGTCATTGCTATGATTATTATGTTTTATATGGAGAAAAGTTCTTGCAGGTACCTAATTACCTACATAATTAAAAACTCCTTTATTTAAGAACTAATTTAACACTTATTTTTCCTTCAGAATAGAATTGTAAAGTAGGTAGTTATAATACTAATAGGTATATTTTTTTGTTTTAGTAACATTATAAAAAACAGGATCATATTGTAAAGTTATACATTTTCATAATTTATTTAAAGATTTAAATTACAAAAAACTGATCAATTCAACATTCATAATGATAAATATTTTATTGTATTGTTTAAAAACAATACCTAATATATCATAATTATAAAATTGAATACTTAAAAAAAAACATTAACATTTAAGTCATACTAAACAAAATAAAATACCACAAATTATGTTTCTATAAATATATATTATGATTAATTACTATATCATAATTTATTTTCAGCATGAAATAATTGGACGCGCTTTAATAAGAATAAATGAAAACCAACTGTATCGTATGGGCATTATAAATCCAGATCATAGTCAAGACATTTGTCGTGAAATACTTAAACTACGTCTTAAAACTTATATTTTAGAGTTTAGAGATCTGGAACGGAACAATCTTTATGATTAAAATTTCAAATCTGAACAGGTAATTATTCCAAATCTAATAACTGCATCATGTTTAGTATATCTCCGGTTGGTCTTGAAACTGAATCGTCCATTTCCGTTCTTATATTTTGTAAAGACAAATTGCTAGTAATTTGAGTAAAATCTAAAATATTGTGTTCTGACATTTTTTCTTCTATTTTGCTGAAATAAAATTGTTTGTATATTTATATATTTTATATCACATAATAAATATTTATTTATTTCATAAACCATTATTCTGTGGTTGCACAGTTATTATATTAATTTTAACTCATTAGCTTGGGAAATATGCCTAACTTAAAATCATACAGTTTTAAAACTATAGTCTTGTAATATCATTAAATAATTTAAAATAAAATACAAATTGTTAGATAAAATTGTATTCCCATTACTTTTCATTTGTATTTAATGAAGTATCTAATATTTCAAGATCCAAATTAGTGATTTCTTCACTATCATTATCGTTACCCATCAGTTGGGTAACAAAAAGATCCATTTCTTGTTTATATCCATCGCGACTAGTCTGGCCATTAAATAATGGATCTGATGTTTCTTCGGAAGGTTGATTAATATTTTTATTAATATTAAATCTGAAAATACAAATATTTATTAAACTATATTATAGCTTTTTTCTATTTTTTTATTTTTCAGTCTTACATTGAAAGCCCAAGAGTAGTGATCCGAGGACTATTTGGCTTAATTGAACCTATTTCGGTTTCTACTTTGTAAAATGAAATTGGATGAAATGTACTGATGTCAATAAGAGTACTATTTTTATTGAATACTCTTATAACACCTGGAGCTTCACATCCTGCAATACATTATAAACATTATATCTTAAATATTTTGATTATAACTATTACCTTGGTACTTAAAATCATTCTATTATCAAATTAATTTTTTAAAATATATATTAGGTCTAAGAATACAAATTATTTATTTTTTACAAATTAATATAACTTAAATTTAACTATTTCAACATAATTGTTATTCTTTTATATAAAGAACTTAATGTGTTATTTTATTCATGTGTTATTATAAATTGTTATAAAATGGTTTTCTAAAATGATTTATATTTCAACCATTTTAATTTGACTTGAACATAAACTTTGATTTATATTATTTAATATACTTAGTTTGTAACAAATTAACGTGTGTGCTATACAATTTGTTTATATTAATATTTTTAAGTAGTTTTATACTAAATTTTCTTTAAAATAAAGTGTTACCTAATAAATAAAAAAAAATTGTGTTATAAATAGCTATAACAATTAATTTATATATTTTTAAATGTTTTATTATTAATATTTTATACAAATTTTATTTTAGAAAATTTTAATATAAGTGGCTGAACAAAAGCAGATTAAAAAAAAGTTCTGTCCTCAACAATTTAAAATTGTGTTTGATTTGTGCAAAAACTATCTATAAAATCTGTAATGCTCTATCCATAATAATAGTTTGATACACATTAATACCGTGATAAAAATTGCAAACCTAACTTTCAAATAATATTAAACAATTCAAGTACATAATGGAGTGCAATATACACGTTTTTAAATACTGTATTAACTCTTATTAACACTACAGCATAAATCACTACATGAAAATAAAATCTATGATCTAAACTACAAATATACTTAACCATGTGGAATCACCCATTTTCCTACTGAAACAAATGATCCGTTGTACCGCTGTAAACCTTCTTTAATAAATATGGTAACTTTAACGTGTATATCTTGCAAATAATTCAACATTGCGTAACGTACTCTCATTATTTCTCCATTTGTCATTTTCTCAAATGTCTATTAATAACAAATTATACTTACTTATTCAAATTTAAAGCTATGTATTAATGTGTATAACAATTACTTGATAGAAATTGTGTTGTATGACATCTATATTTTGTTTCAATTGATGAGTACATGCCAGTTCACGGATAGAATCTAAATGATTCAATGTTACTAATAATACTTGCCTTGGACCATTACTTGAGAACATTTGCATTTTTACTGAGGTTTCTATCAAACCCATTAACTTTTCCATACTAGAATCATTCAGTCGCATAATTGAAGAATGAACTGCACAACATATACTTTTATTTAAAATATCTTTGTTAACGATAGATGTTGGTACAAACAAAAATGGACAGTTAAGTGATGCAGCAATTATGTCATTTAGAACTGCAATATAAAATATAAATCAAATAAATAGTAAAATCTTTTTATTAGTGTAAATTTGACATATTTATGTAAATTATTTTATTTTTTATGTTAACAACACTAATAATATTATAAACTATATTTTATTTAAAAAAATTATTTTCATTAATGTCCGTATTAATTAGTAAAAGGTATTATGATAAGTACCTAATTTGGATTTGTCTATTTGAATTTTTTGTGTTTTTAATCTTTCTGCCACAACATAAATCATTTCACACACTAAGTTTAAATATAAAATTGAATACGTATGTAAAGCCATGTTTAAAAACATCAGTAAATGTAGCCAATGTAGGTTTATAAGTTATTACATTTAGGTAGGTGCACATTACACAACGTCCCAACTTTAATTTGTTATTGTTCAGAGGTACCATGGAGACCAAACATAATAGTGAGTAGGTAATAGGTAAATAGGTACCTGTTCCTAAAGTCCTAAACAATTGTTGTTATAATAATTATTATTATTATATCGGTCTATAACAACATTTAACCTATAAGAAGGTGATAAAAAAATTATGACCGCATAACCTGTGAACACAATATATAAGTAAGTTACCTATATATATATGTGTAAGACGTAAGTGTGTAGCCTTGACCCTATAATAATATAATGCCAGCAATATTTAGTAAATAAATATTGGGTCCGTAAATTGAACCATGTCAACATTTAAAACAATAACGAAAATAAAGCGTCTATAGTTAACGTGGTACATTGGGTATTTAAAGCCGGCAGTTTAGCTGACATTTCAACGACAAAAATGAATATATCGTAAAATCGTTTACTATAATATCATAACACAGTCGAATAAAAGTAAGTAGGTGGCATACATAAATATTATAATAATATATATTTTACAAACCGCAACGAGCGATAAATTACGGAAGCATTATGCAATATTCCTTTTTTCTCCAATTAATATCGATTTTATATTTGAGATAAGTTTTGAACTATAAAATATATTGTTTTTCACCATCCGTCGAACAGTGAATATAATAATACATAGGTACACGTATATGTCCATCCACAATAATGGATGCAAAGTATTATATTATTGTTCGTAGGTACAAGTGTACAACGCAAGTCTTAATAAGATGCCATCACAAAAATCGAACATTTCGTCGTCATCACTTTCATGGGGGACCGTCGCCGTCGTAGCAGCTGTGCATTATAATATTGTGATAGTACGATGGTATTTTTCACGGTACACCGGCCGACACGAACACGGAATATCGGTGTACCGACCATGATAGAATAGTACAACAACCAAAAATCGTAATAACAATTAACAATATTTGTATGATGTACCGTCCGCGATCGACCTGTAGCAGTTTGGCTGTGGTGTGTAGCCGTCGTACCCCTAATTCGGCAGGAATAGTACGAATCGCGGACGAGAATCCGGAAACGCGCGACATGACGTGACGGCGTTGTGCTCATGCCATTTGTGCCATTACTTGTGAGTTGCAGGACGACGACGGGAAGTCGGAAACCCTGGGAAATAATATTCTTTGCCTCTCCTGCCGTTATGTTGTGTCGTTGTGGTCCTGTGTGCGGACGTCGCCGAGGCGTTCGTATTTTACCGCGACAATAATTTTATTATCGTCAGCCATTTTGCAACAGTTGTTGGTGAAACACCTGGTGCGGAGTTGCCGGACCGTCGCTGATAAGAGACGCGTCGCGTTCGGCCGGGGAAATCGCCAGACGGCACTCAGTCAGATCACTCGGCACGGCCGGAACGGAACGGCCGTTGTTCGGTCCGGCAACGTGGCCACCGCAAGATTTCTCTCATATGTCCCCACCGCCCGCCCGCCATTCCCCGCTGGGGTTCACCTCAACAAGCGGCCCGTCTCCCGCACTAACGCTGATCGGTAGCGTAACGTTTGTTTACACTTTGCGTTGCATTGCATTTCGGTCGGTCCGCGTATCGTTACTCGCACGAAAAACCGTTCTGTTCCCGTCGTCCCGTCCGCTTCCGTCGCGTACTCGTTGCAAACCGTCTGACAGACCGCCAGCACTGCGCACTGACTCTAAACGTTTCATTTTTCTTGCCGACCGCCGCATACGTGCCCGGCGATAATGCCATGTTAACGTCCACTCGCTGGTCCGGTCCGATGCATGTCGTGATGTTAGTTAACCGGACAAATGTGACGAGAAATGAAACGGCATTCGGATGAACACATGGCGTCCGCGGACACTGTCGGTGCATACGCCACCGCTGCTACCACCCGTTCACCACCTAGGTCCAGGCCCAACCTGGTGACTATTTCCAATGTCGTCCAGTCGAATTTCGTTTCGCAGGCGATAAACAACCCGAACATACAGTTCAACACGGTGCAGCCTTTCAGCGCGCCCACAATGCCAGTCCTAGCCATCAACGATAAGGTTCCTGGTTCGCTACCTGGTGGATCCGCCATACCGGCCCTCCACACAATACAAGCACAACATTCTATTCAACAGATAAGGCAAAAAGTTGTGCCGCCCGCGACTATAATTCAACAGCAACAGCAGCAGCAGCAGCAACAACAGCAACAGCAACAGCAGCAGCAGCAGCAGCAGACTCAATTTCAGAGACTCAAGGTCGAAGATGCCCTGTCCTATTTGGATCAGGTGAAATATAAATTTAGTAATCAACCTCAAGTGTACAATGACTTCTTGGACATAATGAAAGAGTTCAAGTCGCAGAGCATAGACACCCCCGGAGTGATAACACGGGTCTCAAACCTATTCAAAGGTCATCCTGAGCTCATAGTGGGTTTTAATACGTTCCTACCTCCGGGTTATAAAATAGAAATAAAAAATAACGAACTTGGTTTTCACGTTTCTGTGTCGATACCTCAAAGTCCGGCGATAACGTCTTCCCAGACAATTATACATTCGACGACTCAACATATAATGTCGAGCACCCCAATAGTTACTACTCCACCAGTCACTTTGACTACCACACCGCCTGTAGTAATTAAACCAGCCGGACATTTACCTGCCGTTAACCAGGTCAATACTACTTCGGTTGTAATTAATCACCATACTACGCATAATAGTGTGACACCCACTGCACCTACTAGCAGTGTAGTTCATCCAACCCAAATACCTTTGTCTGTAGCTAGTTTAAGCCAAGTGGCATCTAATATACCTCAAGTATCGATACCTACAACTCAGGAATCAACCAACTCTCAAAATCAACCAGTCGAGTTTAATCACGCCATAAATTATGTGAATAAAATTAAAAATCGTTTTCAAGGGCAACCAGAAAAATACAAAAGATTTCTAGAAATATTACATACTTATCAAAAAGAGCAGAAAACTCATAAAGATAATGTGCCAGTTGCTGAAAAAACATTAACTGAAGCTGAAGTATATCAGCAAGTTGCTAAATTATTTGAAAACCAAGATGATTTACTATTGGAATTTGGACAGTTTCTACCAGATGCTAAATCACCTGATGCTAAACAGGCGGCAGAAGCAATCATTGTCCCTCCCAAGAAGACTACTGTTGTTACTAGTGCACCTCCTGTAATTCCTTTGCCACCACCACCTCCCATCAAAAAAGAACATCCGGCAGCTATTCCAATTACTAAGGAAATTGTTAAAGAGCCAAGTATTCCAAACGTAGCTTTGAAGAGAACTTCGTCGTTTTCTTCCAGTCAGAATTTACCACCGCCTAAAAAACCAAAATCTCCGTTTCCTAGTTTGGGAGACGTATCTTATCAAGAAGCATATAAATACGGTACATTAACAGATTTTGCCTTTTTTGATCTTGTTAGAAAGTCAATTCATAATGCTGCCGCGTATGATGATTTCTTGAGGTGTTTAGTTTTATATTACACTGAGATCATATCTAAATCAGAACTGCTAAATTTAGTGCAGCCTTTCCTTGGAAAATATTCAGAATTGTTTAGAAGATTTAAAGATTTTATTGGGACCAGTGAAAAAAGTAATAATGCTACCGCAGTTCCAACGGAAAACAAACTTTGTGGATTACCACATTTTTCGTTACTTGACCCGGGTTCTAATCGTCAAGATAGATCCGCTGGTGATCTACCTACTGATATAGATTACAGCATCTGTAAAAGGTTAGGTGCAAGTTATTGTGCTGTACCCTCAGATTATCTAACTCCTAAATGTAGCGGTAGGACGAAAATGTGTTATGAAGTACTAAATGACACATGGGTCTCTTTCCCTACGTGGTCTGAAGAATCATCATTTGCTACTAGTCGAAAAACTCAATACGAGGAATACATGCATAGGTGCGAAGATGAAAGATTTGAACTCGATCTCGTAATGGAAGTTAATTTGGCAGCAATATATTGTTTAGAAGAACTAACAAGAAGATTTAATAGAATGACACCTGAAGAACTATCAAAATTTAAAATGGATGACTGTAGTTTTGGTAGTGATACAATTTCAATGACAACCAATAGGCGAGCTATTAAAAGATTATATGGTGATAAGACAACAGATATACTTGAAGGACTTCAAAAAAATCCATTAACCGCTGTTCCAATAGTTTTAAAAAGGCTAAAATCCAAAAATGAAGAATGGAAAGTAGCAAGAAATACTTTTAATGAAATATGGAAAAGTCAAAATGAAAAGTACTATCTTAAATCATTAGACCATCAAGGTGTTAATTTTAAACAAAGTGACATGAAATTTCTTAGGTCAAAATCGTTACTAAATGAAATTGAAGCTTTATATGATGAACGTAATGAACATAGTGATACTATCACTGGACCTCATATGGTGTTTTCATATATCGATAAATCAATTATAGATGATGCTGCTAATTTGTTGATTCATCATGTCAAGAGACAAGCAAGCATCAATAAAGAAGACAAACAAAAAATAAAATCACTTATCAGAAGGTTCATTCCCGATATGTTTCATCATCCGAGGCAAGAGTTAAGTGACGATGAACGTGATGGTCAAAATGATTGTTCAAATAATAATTCACCTGAAACGACTAAAGCATCTTTGCGGATCTCCGAAGAAAAAGATTTACCCGAGCTTAAAGTAACAGATCATGATAAATTAAAAGCACCTGAACATTCTAGTACGGAAGAATGTTACACTTTATTTTATGGCAATAATAACTGGTATTTGTTCCTCAGACTACATCATATACTATGTGATCGGCTTACTCAAATATATAAAAAAGCCTCACAATTGCTTCATGAAGAATGTATTTACCAAGTGACTAGGTCAGAGACTGCAGCTTCAAAGCTTCATCTCAATCCTAATTCATCAATTCTGTTAGAAGACTATTATCCTGCTCTACTCGATATGATTAAAAATGTGCTGGACGGCAACATGGATTCAAATACCTATGAAGACACGTTAAGAGAAATGTATGGCATCCACGCATATGTAGGATTTACACTCGATAAGGTTGTTGTTTATGCTGTTCGTCAGCTGCAGCATTTAGTGTCTGATGAATACTGTCAAGAGTGTTATAATATATTTATAAAAGAAAGTAAAAAGAACGGAACAGGTGGTCTTTGCAGTACAGCATGTCAAAGACTTGCACAAGAAGCAGCATACCAACGCAGGGCTGAAGCAGCTTTGAGTAACGATAACAATTGCTATAAAATATTTGTATACAAATCTAACTGTAAACTAACGTTTGAGTTGCTGGACACTGACACAGATGATAATCAAGACAGTGGTAAATGGACAAGTTTTGATAATGAACCACTATCTGAAACTAATGATGATAAACAAGAAGAAAACCAAAGTCCTAAAGATTAAATATTCAGTTTTCTAAAAATGATCTAACCTTAAATAACCAAGTATTCTATACCTTAATTATTATTTATTATTAATTTTTTACATAAATTGTTTCTACTACAATATGTAGCCTAATTTTTCTTGCTCTGTATTGATTCCAAAGTCTCGTCTGAACTATTACTTTAAAAGGTAATGTTATTAATAAAATTATACAATTTTGTAACAATGTTGCTAATTATTTTAATTCTGTTTCAGTTTTGTCTTACTTTTGTACATAACTATTCTTTAACATTTGATGAGAATCAAATAATCCAGTTGCCGCATATTTTTTTTTCATAAAAGTAAGGATATGTTTATTTAATATTTGTAGTAATTTTTGTAAAAAAATGTGTTCACCAGATTTTTAATTTATTTTTGTCGGGTCTAGTTTTTATAAATTGTTGTAATAAAATAAAATCAATGTATTAACAATAAGTTTTCTTTGTTTTCCAGAAAAATATTAAACCAATTTCCTTGAAGATTTTGTTGGTTGAATACTCTAGGAATAACTAAGGTAATTTAATAAATATTTGAATTTTGTACAGAGTTTATTAATACCCCATCTATCCTTTCTATCACATAAATAGTATTAATAGTTATTTATGATTACAAATCACCAATAATTATTTTAATAATCATAATAAAATCTGTATTTTACTTTCATTAAATCTTTAAATAAGTCTTGTAGAATAGTTTGTGTAGGTAAACCATCTCCTAATATAACTTAATATATTGAATATGATTAATAATTTGAGAGAAATAATATTGTTAAAATTTACACGTGTATAGCTCCTTACATCTTGTTAACAATACTGGACATCAGTTAACCTGAAAAAAATTTGATATCAAAAAATAAATTTAACTTGTTAAGTAAAATCTTATAATTATCGTTTTTGTATTATTTGATTAATAATTCATGTTATTACGATTATTTGTTTACTTCTGAAGAAAACTAAGTTATCAGTTTTCATTTGGACTCCTTTGAGTATTAAACAAATTTTATATTAGATGAAATATTCTTAAATTACTTACTAAATACTGAATAATATATTAAACAAACCCATTTTATTTGAAATATCAAAAAAACCTATTTGAACCTATGTAATTTAAAGTTAAACTAATAAATTACATTTTTTCAGCAAACCAATTACCATCCATTCTCGCAACACTGGACAATGGTTTTATATTCGACATATAAACTCTGAAAAACATTGATTTGTACATTTTTACTATTGTTTAAAAAATTAATATTATGTATAGAAAAACTGTATTTATGTATATTTTTTTATTTTACTTATTCTGTAGAAAAATAGATAAATATTTTAATCAGTTACCAATGGATGTTTTTTTAGAACACCAATAGGAACAATTGTGAAAATTGTGAAATTAAATTTCACTATTAGAACAAATAACCAATTTTATTAAGAATCTATACTTTAAACTGTGAATGTAGGACGTAGAATAAAATAAATTATAGTTTTAAATTTAATATTATGCAGCAATAGCAAATCATGTTCAAATATGGGTTCTTCCATTGTGCATAGGTTTTTTAAATCTGTAAACAAAAAATGTGTAATTATTTTGTTACAATTTTTTGTATTTATAGCCTATAATGGTGTAAATAATTTATATATTTTTCATTATAAATAATTTCTTAACGTGTAGAAATGATTGAATTGATAATTGTATTATACATGCCATAGAAATGTTAATATTTATTTAATAAATAGGAAAATATTTTTTAGAGAGTAGTATTTTTAATGAATTTTAAATTAGGCATGAAAATTTAAAATATATCTATATAAAATATGAATAAAAATGTCAATAAAATTGCCATTTACTGAATTGATTTCCTTGGTTGCTTGTAAATTGTAATATGTTTATTACAGTTTTTTTTTTAAAATTTAATTGAATTGTTTGCATTATATTTTTTTTATTTTTAGTTTGTTTATATATTATATATCAATTAATTTATTTGGAATGAATTAATTAAAGTTTTATTTTATACTTTTTGATTTTACTTTTATACTTTACCTTAATTCTTGTAAAACAATGAAACATCTTGTGCATATTATGAAATATTAATTTGGCAAAAAAGTATTTTAATGAGTTTTATATACAGTTTACATTGAAGTTACTTTAAAAACAATTTTAATATGAAGCTAAACAAACATTTTTAATTAATTCCTACTTTACCCATAAATACCAATAGGTACTTAATAAAGGCTGAAAATGGGTTAATAAAGACTGGTTTTAAATTGTTAAACTTATGTACAACATAAATAAAAAATAAACAATTTTTCGATGATCTAAACAAGTAAACATATTACTATAAGTATTTTTTATTGATATTGGCATTTAGCAATAAGCAAAATACATATTATATTCTTTATACTATTTCGTATTTATACAACTTGTATTCAGTATTGTATTTTAATTATTCTTTTTTTCTAAAGCAATCAAGTACCACAAAAAACAAATAGTAGTATGGTACCTAATTCATATTTTTTATGTGTTCTATTTAAATTTTAAACAATATTCATAGTCTTTCTTGGGTCTCAATACTGACACATAATTTAAGATGTAAAGAGTTCATTTTGTATCATTTATAAATAAAACAGTCTACAGAGTATAGGCCACAATATTCAATACAGCCATTGTCCATCCAATAGGCAAAAGGGAAATGATAACTTTTACTGACATTTTTTAAGTAGAAATTAACTTTTTATTCAAAACTATTAATGAATAATTAAAGTAAATTTTATATTTTTATATAAAACATAAGAAATATAAGATTTGAAAAGAATTGATATTTGTAATGATAAAATTACTTATAAAAATGAGGCATCCAGCCTTTATATTGTCAACCATGTTATCATTTCAAAATTGTGAAACTATGTAAAATGTAAATTTATTAATAAGTAGAATTTTAACTGTACAAAATAATATGTATTTATCACTTATCAAAAGGTAGAATTTTAATTGTACAAATGTATTTATAACTTATCAATAATCTAAATTATATTTTATATTATGTCCATACAAATCATTTAATATGTACGACACTATTAAATTTGTTGTTTATTGTTAAATGTTGTTTTTGTAAATTTGTGTTTTGACCCGTTTACTTTGACTATTTTTATTATTTCAAATGACACAAAAAAGGATTGAGCATCTTTACTCAACTTGATTCATAATACAGAACTGCAAAAGTGCAATCAAATAGGTATTAAAGATAATAATATTATTTAATAATTGTTAACTATTTTGTATTGAATTACTTAAATTTCGAGTATAGACTCAGGTGCGTTAAGCCATCATAGTGATTAGTGTTCTGATATTATAATTAATCACCAATTAGTATTTACTATCCACTATCCATTATTTCCATAGAGCATGTTCTATGGTATTCCTACATATATATAGAATTTTTATTAAGTCCATTCTCTACATCTATGGGTATTTCAGAACAACGGTCTGTTCCATCTTCTATGGTCTCACCGAAAGGCCAACAGTCATTATTTCATTTGTTAGTGATTGGTGAAGTAAATGCCTTTAATCATTATTTTTTTTTTTTTTTTGATCTTAAATACATCTAATCTATTTTGTCAATCATAATTCATAATTGTCATAACTCATAATAAAACCAAAAAAAAAAAATACGGCAATGGTAAGCTACTAATCTCGGCAATCGGCATTCAACTATTCAAGGCATTTGTAAAATACTATAATTGTAAATTGTTTTTCGTACGAACGTAACTGTTTTGTATTGTTGTGTGGTATAATGAATAGTGATTAGTGATTACATGAAATTGTTATTTGTTTGAGGAATTCGAATCTCGTTATAATATGAATTGATTACAAAAATGATCACGTGCGTTTTAAACGATAAAAAAAATGACTGCGAAAAAAGTATTGTACTGCGGCACACACTGTAGATTTACAGGTTAGAATGCCATGTACAAATATTTTTTTTCTCCCATGAGCAACAAAGCATCCCCGGCCCCCATCACATCTATCGACGATTAATTTTCACGTCTTTTCACTCTCTGTTCGTGATACTCGACCACGTTATTTAGCCAGTGTTAAATTATTTGTAGATTTTTGTATTTCTAGTTAATATTTCAATTTCAAATGGCCCCTGCTGCAAAACAGGTAAAGTGTTTATTATTATATTTTATATTCGCTGTAGACTGTGAATGTAATTTGTGATACAAGGACTAAAGTACTTGTGTCTCATTTATGACTGTTTGACATGTACTCGTGTTCAGTATTGGACATGTGTTCTTATTTTACTGTCTTTATAGAAAATATAATCATTGCTAAATAAATTTGATTTAAACTTATTATAATTAATAACTTTAAATGATAACCTTTTTTCCAAATAATAATAATAATTGAATTTGTAGCCAAAAGCCGCTGGTGGTGAAAAAAAGCCTGCGGCCAAAAAGCCGCAGGCTCAACAACCTGCCAAGGCCAAACAGGAAGCACCTAAGCCAAAAGCTGAACCTAAGGCTCAGCCCAAGAAACCTGAACCGGTAGTCGAACCAAAACAACAACCAAAAAAGGACACCAAACAACAAGCTCCCAAAGCTCAACCTGCACAAGAAAAGAAACCAGCTAAGGAACAACCTAAGAAAGAAACTGTAATTATTTTCCATTATTATTTATTTACTATCATTATTTAAATTTTATATAACCTTTTTTTTTTTAAGGCACCTGCTCCTAAGAAGGTTGCACCAAAGGGAAGTCAGGACAGTAAGAAGCCTGCTCCACAGCAACCGTCTAAGGCTAATGCTAAAGCTGAACCAGCTAAGGAAAAACCCAAAGCTGCCAAAGCTGATCCTAAAGCTAAAAAAGCGGAACCAGTGAAAGCTAAAGAGCCTGAAGTGAAACAAACTAAGAAGGCTCAACAACAAGCAGCACCGCCAACCAAGGGAAAGAAGGAAGATCCTAAAAAGGTAAAGGAAGAACCAAAGGGCAAGGCGGCTAAGCGTCCGGCTGAAGAAGTTCCTAAAGCTGTCAAAAAAGAAAAGAAAGAACCAGTAAAAGCAGAAAAGAAACCTGAACCTGCTAAAGCTGCCAAGAAAGAACCTGAAGCTGCCAAGAAAACTCCAGCAGCTGCTGCCAAGAAAACAGTTGAAAAGAAACCTACTACCGATAAGAAACCAGTTGAGAAAAAAGTTGCTGCTACTACTGCTGCTGCTCCAGCCAAAAAACCTTTGACTGCAGCTGTAACCGTTAAGAAGACAGTAGCTGCTCCAACCTTAAAGAAAGCACCTAATGCACCTAAAAAAATTGTTTTAACTAAAAAAGCAAACGCTGTACAGAAGAAACCTAAGGCAACATTGAGGGGTAAAGGAGCTGCTTTGAAAAAGAAGAAGGAAACTAGAAAGATGACAATCGATTGTACTCATCCAGTGGAAGACAGTATTATGGATGTCACTAACTTTGTAAGTCTAAATTAAACTAACTATACTCTGTCCCATGAGAGAACATGCGATGCAGTGCACCCCCACAACGCTTAGCTACTGAAACCATTTCCCTATGGGGCTATAGCAGGATGTTGTGTTGGAGGAATCAGTTTTGGTCAGCACTCGACATGATCGCTCGTGTGACAAAGTATAGCAAAGTATATTTATATTTTTTGTCTATAACTATTATATTAATGTTTGTTTACAGGAAAAGTTCCTCCAAGAACGAATGAAGTATAATGGAAAAACAAATAACTTTGGTAATGTTATCTCCTTGGAAAAGACAAAAACAAAAATTATTGTCAATTCTGATGTACCTTTCACCAAGAGGTATGTAAAACAATCATATTATTGTCTTTTGCATATTTTTACAGTTGATCATTATTTAATTTTTTTTCCAGATACTTAAAATATTTAACAAAGAAATACTTGAAGAAGAATAATTTGAGAGATTGGTTGAGGGTAGTCCGCAGTGGACCAGACAGCTATGAACTCCGATACTTCCAGGTACACAATTTTAATTTAATTTGGATAGTATTCATAATACAAATATGTTATAAAGAATATAAAGTTAGTTAAAATAGACAATTAATAAATTATCTGTGCTGTATATTAATTACAGTAATGTGATAATGATAAACATTTAATGCATGTGACGTTTTACAAACGTACAACATAGAACATTAGTGTTGTTGGTTTCAATATTCCAGTAAATTGACATTTAAAGTGAGAATATGATATATATCGCAACAGTTTTAGATTCTGATCAGAGCGATGAATGTATTGTTTGTACAATGATGTGTGTGTGTTTTTTTGTGTTATCACCAGTAAAAATGTATAGATTTTTTTCTTCATTATATTTCTTGTAGAAAAAAAATATAGTTGGCACTTTGGGATATCAAAATTAAAAATTCCTAATAGTTTTCATAACGGTTATTTACGCAACATCGGTTTTGATTTTTGGCAAGATTAATGTTGAAATAATTGGCAGATTTTCATATTTTTTTTTAAAAATTTAAGGTTTTAAAATGTAATACAAGGTTCTTCATAAGTTTGTTTTTTGAGTGTTTGAAGTTTGTATATTTTACAAGATTGGATATTTTGATGTATCGATTTTGTTGTAAATCAAAAACGAATAACTAGATACATGAACATTTCATTGAATGTTAATATACTTATTTTCTATACAAATAATACAATTTTGAAAATATTTTGAGCTGTTTTTACAAACAATTTCAATTTTCTTTTGTTGGGCCAAAAAGCATGAAAATTGAATACAAGGCTCCTCCCGAAAATTGTTACAATAGCAGTTGAAAAATATTAAAAAATACATAGGCACAAAATTTTGTTATATGCGTTTAAGCTTCGATTTTTGAATTAGTATCGGTAAGTTCGTCAACAACCACTGACCATCTTTGCTCAGAAATGTTTTTCTTATTCAATGATATTATATCATAGAATTCAAATTTAACACAATCTATTTCAGTGACCCATTTATAACCTACTGTAGAGCAGAGCAACACCCACTTACCCGCCTTTTGTTCTTTCTCTATTTTAACTTTGTACATTTTTATACTTATCATAGTTATTAATTTATTACTGGCTTATCACTTTAAGTGCCATGCGGCCGCCGGTTGTCACACCATTATGCATCATCTGTACGCCAAGTATATTTTTCAGAGTCATTCCAAATTGTATATTATACTATTTATTTTAAATGAGTCAAAAATATATTTATTACATCAAAAAAATTGTATTGATTGTCGCGGCGCTTTTTTTGGTGCATTATTGTAGCGCCATGAAAAAGTTAATAATAAAAACCATATTCATTTATGGCTGCCGGCAGTCGCAAAATCATAAAATTTGAGATTTACAAATGACCGCCGGCGGCCGCATGGCACTTAACGTGTTAAAAATTATACAATTAAGAGGAAAACTGATAAACAAACACAAATTATTTCTTGTTTTTTAATTTTAAAATCAGTCAATTAACTGTAATTTTGAAACTAACAACCCAAAATGGATTCTGCTGAATATGAATTTGGTATATTCTAAGTTTGTAAGACAGGTAGTATCCTAGGAAATCACAATACTGGTTGGTTATGACTTATGATGACTATAAATCTATATAAATCATAACTTTGAATTTCAATGTAAAAATATCAGTATCTGTATTTAACATTACGGACATTATATAGATCCTTAATTCATTTTTGTAAAAAAAAATTAAAACACTACTCTGTAAAAACAATGTATATTGTACAAATTACACACAAGTGCAATAAGTATTATATAATAACAGTGGTTTTTGACGTTAAACTACGTATTAGAGAAGATAGTATAAATTAATATTGTCTATACAGTGTAATTTAACAATACCCATATTACCATATTATTACAAGTTTGGCATAGGTCATACAATTACAACATTTAACATAAATTCTTACAGATTTTATTTTTACCAACCCATGCGGGTTCGTAAACCCGTATTAGTATTATTCTTTAATAATTTTATATCATTTGTCATTAATTAGAATATTTTTTTTATAATATTAGTTTCTTCTAATTTACTTGTGAAATATAGTTAAATATTAATGATCAAAGATAATATATAAATCAAGGCTTTTATATTTGATATCAGTAATTATACTAAGGGCCAGTTGTACCGTCCAAGGTTTAAACTTCGATTACTCTTAATCAGCTGTTAACAGATATTTAACCGGCCAATTAAACTCCGGTTAACTGTAATCGGAGATGGTACAGCTGGCCCTAAGAATTAAAGTCGTGTAGATGTCTTCCTATTTATATTTTATTTAATCATACTGTTCAAATTGTATAAATAATTTCAACATAACTTTCTACTTAGGCTTCTTGATATTTGAAATAATAAAACAAAATGTATAGGTAAAATTATTTGATATTCCAATTAATCACAATGATCTAAAAATATTGAATACAAATCTATACTGTATTATGGCATTATGCTACACCTGTATTTGTTGTCTTCATCTTACAACTGCTTATTGCTTATATGGCAATTTTGCACCGAGATGTTTCGTTAGTTTAGGAATTAGAATCTCTTTTCTAAAATAATTCAGTTTTTAGTATGTTGTAAACATTGTTAAGTGGCACTATTCAATTGTATATACTCCGAACATGCTAAAAAAATTAGTTATTGTAAAAATCTAACATATGTAAGTATATAATGTTATCATTAAGCCATT
>CARXXK010000003.1:58004746-58079486 GCA_949089665.1 Macrosiphum euphorbiae | reverse complement strand
TGTTACAATATCAGTTGAAAAATATTAAAAATACATAGGCACGATTTTTTTTTATAAGCATTTAAAGTTGGAATTTTGACAAAATTTATCAAAATCTCAAAAATTATCAATCGTTGGAATTAAAAAATTATAAAATGTTCAGTTTTTATAACTAAGAGTTGAAAATTTTAAACAAAGATTCTCTTAAATAATTCATACTGTAACCAAAAATCTAAAAAATATATAAACACACTTATTTTTTACAGACATTTTAATTTCAAATTTAGACAAAATTTCATATTTAAACCAAGAATTACGATTTTAGTTATTTTGTTGTGATTGTATAATATTATTCGGGGGTACTTGAAATTTCTAAAGTAATCTACTATATATATCTATGATAGTATCAGGGTTTGTTGTGGTGTATAACGCGTTATAAGTACCTAATGGATATTGTGATATGATTAATTTGGAATTCATTATAGGTCAATTTTTTTTAATACCATAGATATGTATATAATATGTCTTATACCTAAAAGGACATACCGTCTCCGCTCAGAATCGTTTTTCTATACAATGATATTATATCATTGAATTCAAATTTAATACCATCCATTATACAATGACCCACTTGTAACCTACTATACAGCAGAGCGACACCCACTTGCCCACCTTTTTATTTATATTTTTGTGTCTGTCATCACGTTTTGGGACAGTAAAAGTGCTTCGATTTTCTTCAATAGTACCTTTTCTGATAGGAAAGTGAATCTAGTTGGTACTTTGGGGGGTCAAAAGTAAACATTTTCCAGTAGTTTTCACAAGCGCCGGGAAAAACAACATAAAAATTAAGGAAAAAACGGGAATTTTTACGCAAAATCGATTTTCCAAAAATCGAATTTGGTTTTTGGTGTAACTTTAAAACAAATGACCGTAGATACATGAAATTTTCACTGGTTGTTTATATTTGCATTTTCTATACACGATAACATTTTCAAAATATTTTGATTTATTTTGAACTGTTTAGGGACATTTTCATTTTTCATTTTTTTTAGTTTTTTTTCTAGAAATATCAATAAAATTTATTTGTTGGTTGCGAAAGCTTGAAAATTTAATAGAAGGCTCCTAATATGTTTTTTCAAAGGCAGATGAAAAATATTAAAAATCCTTAGTCACAATTTTTTTTATAAGCATTATAGTTCAAAAATTGACAAAATATGGAAAAATCACGAAAATTAGCAAATTATTTTGAGTTAAGAATTAACTAAAAACTAAAAAATTTTTCTTTTTAAATCTAAGATTTGAAAATGAAACACAAGATTCCTTATAAGATTATCTACCTTTATCAATAAAAAAATCTCTACCGGACAGTCAAATTAAATTTTTATGAGCGTTTGAAATTCAAATTTTTACAACATTGGATTTTCACTCGATTTCTCATGTAGCGATTTCCTTATTTTGTTGTAATTCAAAAACGAATAACTGTAGATACATGAAAATTTCACTGAATGTTTATATTAGCATTTCATATACACCATACAATTTTGAAAATATTTTGACTCTTTTTGAGCTGTTTATGGACATTTACAGCTTTCAATTTTTTTAGTTTTTTTTTCTATAAATATCAATAAAGTTTTATCTGTTGGGCCAAAAAGTGTAAAAATTTAATACAAGGCTCCTGATATATTGTTACAATATCAGTTGAAAAATATTAAAAATACATAGGCACGATTTTTTTTTATAAGCATTTAAAGTTGGAATTTTGACAAAATTTATCAAAATCTCAAAAATTATCAATCGTTGGAATTAAAAATTATAAAATGTTCAGTTTTTATAACTAAGAGTTGAAAATTTAAAACAAAGATTCTCTTAAATAATTCATACTGTAACCAAAAAATCTAAAAATATATAAACACACTTATTTTTTACAGACATTTTAATTTCAAATTTAGACAAAATTTCATATTTAAACCAAGAATTACGATTTTAGTTATTTTGTTGTGATTGTATAATATTATTCGTGGGTACTTGAAATTTCTAAAGTAATCTACTATATATATCTATGATAGTATTAGGGTTTGTTGTTGGTGTATAACGCGTTATAAGTACCTAATGGATATTGTGATATGATTAATTTGGAATTCATTATAGGTCAATTTTTTTTAATACCATAGATATGTATATAATATGTCTTATACCTAAAAGGACATACCGTCTCCGCTCAGAATCGTTTTTCTTATACAATGATATTATATCATTGAATTCAAATTTAATACCATCCATTATACAATGACCCACTTGTAACCTACTATACAGCAGAGCGACACCCACTTGCCCACCTTTTTATTTATATTTTGTGTCTGTCATCACGTTTTGGGACAGTAAAAGTGCTTCGATTTTCTTCAATAGTACCTTTTCTGATAGGAAAGTGAATCTAGTTGGTACTTTGGGGGGTCAAAAGTAAACATTTTCCAGTAGTTTTCACAAGCGCCGGGAAAAACAACATAAAAATTAAGGAAAAACGGGAATTTTTACGCAAAATCGATTTTCCAAAAAATCGAATTTGGTTTTTGGTGTAACTTTAAAACAAATGACCGTAGATACATGAAATTTTCACTGGTTGTTTATATTTGCATTTTCTATACACGATAACATTTTCAAAATATTTTGATTTATTTTGAACTGTTTAGGGACATTTTCATTTTTCATTTTTTTTTAGTTTTTTTACTAGAAATATCAATAAAATTTTATTTGTTGGTTGCGAAAGCTTGAAAATTTAATAGAAGGCTCCTAATATGTTTTTTCAAAGGCAGATGAAAAATATTAAAAATCCTTAGTCACAATTTTTTTTATAAGCATTTATAGTTCAAAATTGACAAAATATGGAAAAATCACGAAAATTAGCAAATTATTTTGAGTTAAGAATTAACTAAAAACTAAAAAATTTTTCTTTTTAAATCTAAGATTTGAAAATGAAACACAAGATTCCTTATAAGATTATCTACCTTTATCAATAAAAAAATCTCTACCGGACAGTCAAATTAAATTTTTATGAGCGTTTGAAATTCAAATTTTTACAACATTGGATTTTCACTCGATTTCTCATGTAGCGATTTCCTTATTTTGTTGTAATTCAAAAACGAATAACTGTAGATACATGAAAATTTCACTGAATGTTTATATTAGCATTTCATATACACCATACAATTTTGAAAATATTTTGACTCTTTTTGAGCTGTTTATGGACATTTACAGCTTTCAATTTTTTTTAGTTTTTTTTTCTATAAATATCAATAAAGTTTTATCTGTTGGGCCAAAAAGTGTAAAAATTTAATACAAGGCTCCTGATATATTGTTACAATATCAGTTGAAAAATATTAAAAATACATAGGCACGATTTTTTTTTATAAGCATTTAAAGTTGGAATTTTGACAAAATTTATCAAAATCTCAAAAATTATCAATCGTTGGAATTAAAAAATTATAAAATGTTCAGTTTTTATAACTAAGAGTTGAAAATTTAAAACAAAGATTCTCTTAAATAATTCATACTGTAACCAAAAAATCTAAAAAATATATAAACACACTTATTTTTTACAGACATTTTAATTTCAAATTTAGACAAAATTTCATATTTAAACCAAGAATTACGATTTTAGTTATTTTGTTGTGATTGTATAATATTATTCGTGGGTACTTGAAATTTCTAAAGTAATCTACTATATATATCTATGATAGTATTAGGGTTTGTTGTTGGTGTATAACGCGTTATAAGTACCTAATGGATATTGTGATATGATTAATTTGGAATTCATTATAGGTCAATTTTTTTTAATACCATAGATATGTATATAATATGTCTTATACCTAAAAGGACATACCGTCTCCGCTCAGAATCGTTTTTCTTATACAATGATATTATATCATTGAATTCAAATTTAATACCATCCATTATACAATGACCCACTTGTAACCTACTATACAGCAGAGCGACACCCACTTGCCCACCTTTTTATTTATATTTTTGTGTCTGTCATCACGTTTTGGGACAGTAAAAGTGCTTCGATTTTCTTCAATAGTACCTTTTCTGATAGGAAAGTGAATCTAGTTGGTACTTTGGGGGGTCAAAAGTAAACATTTTCCAGTAGTTTTCACAAGCGCCGAAAAAAACAACATAAAAATTAAGGAAAAACGGGAATTTTTACGCAAAATCGATTTTCCAAAAAATCGAATTTGGTTTTTGGTGTAACTTTAAAACAAATGACCGTAGATACATGAAATTTTCACTGGTTGTTTATATTTGCATTTTCTATACACGATAACATTTTCAAAATATTTTGATTTATTTTGAACTGTTTAGGGACATTTTCATTTTTCATTTTTTTTTAGTTTTTTTTCTAGAAATATCAATAAAATTTTATTTGTTGGTTGCGAAAGCTTGAAAATTTAATAGAAGGCTCCTAATATGTTTTTTCAAAGGCAGATGAAAAATATTAAAAATCCTTAGTCACAATTTTTTTTTATAAGCATTTAAAGTTCAAAAATTGACAAAATATGGAAAAATCACGAAAATTAGCAAATTATTTTGAGTTAAGAATTCGTAAAAATTTTTCTTTTTAAATCTAAGATTTGAAAATGAAACACAAGATTCCTTATAAGATTATCTACCTTTATCAATAAAAAAATCTCTACCGGACAGTCAAGTTAAATTTTTATGAGCGTTTGAAATTAAAATTTTTACAACATTGGATATTCACTCGATTTCTCATGTAGCGATTTCCTTATTTTGTTGTAATTCAAAAACGAACAACTATAGATATATGAAACTGTGGGTTTAAATTAGCATTTTCTATACACCATACAATTTTGAAAATATTTTGACTCTTTTTGAGCTGTGTAGGGACATTTTCAGTTTTCAATTTTTTTAGTTTTTTTTTTTTATAATTGTGAATAAAATTTTATTTGGTGGGCCAAAAAGTCCAAAAATTGAATACAAGCTTTCTTATATATTGTTACAATATCAGTTGAAAAATTTTAAAAATACATAAGCACGATTTTTTTTTATAAGCATTTAAAGTTGGAATTTTGACAAAATTTATCAAAATCTCGAAAATAATCAATCGTTGGAATTAAAAAATTATAAAATGTTCAGTTTTTATAACTAAGAGTTGAAAATTTAAAACAAAGATTCTCTTAAATAATTCATACTGTAACCAAAAAATCTAAAAAATATATAAACACACTTATTTTTTACAGACATTTTAATTTCAAATTTGGACGAAATTACATATTAAAAACCTAGAATAACTATTTTAGTTATTTTGTTGTGATTGAATAATATTATTCGTGGGTACTTGAAACTTCTAAAGAGTACTATTATATATCTATGATAGTATCACGGTTTTTGTTGATGTATAACGCGTTATAAGTATCTAATAGATATTGTGATATGATTAATTTGGAATTTATTATAGGTACCTATTATAGGTCAATTTTTTGTTTAATACCATAGATATGTATATAATATGCCTTATACATAGGCTGACATACCATCACCGCTCAGAATCGTTTTTCTTATACAATGATATTATATCATTGAATTCAAATTTAATACCATCCATTATACAGTGACCCACTTGTAACCTACTGTACAGCAGAGCGATACCCACTTGCCCACCTTTTTTTAGATTAAAGCTGTAGTTTCATTACAAAGACCATAGCTGGCCTATCATCTGTCCCACTATCATAGAAATGGTCAAAGTCCAGGTATACTATCAAAAGGTTACATCCGAAAAATAATAAATTAGCTAGGTAGGTATATGTGCATTGTGCATGTATAATAATAATATACCTACCTAACTAAAATGTAAAATGTGGAATAGGAATTATAGGAGGTACATAGTAATATTATAGTACCTAAATTATTTTAATATCGTGTGCAGAGCGAAAGTCGCAATTTATATTTTAAATGCCATGAGGGGTCTTTTATTATTGTAATTGGTTGACCGAAATCGACACGGGCGACCGATTCGCAATTATTATTATAGTTACTGTCAACTACTAACTAGTGAATATTAGACTTATTATACGGCGGTTCTCATAATATTATATTATATCCATCCTGTGATGATATTCGTTTATCACTATCTGGGACATCACAATAATCTTTCGTAGTCGACTAGGTATCGTACAGACGTACAGTTTTGCTATAATTTTCTAATAATAATTTATTATAATAATATATTTTTGTGTAGTAAATACGTCTGTTGTAGCGGTATAGTGAGAGTGTCTGGCGCTCGAATAATTTTACATCTCTATAGTCTATAATATGCTAATATATAATATTACATGTAATTCATATTCTATAATTATTATGTTTTTACTTTTTAGCTTTTATGGTCCATTTGCTTTCATCTACCGACATGCAATAATATTAAATACCTAAGTAATATTTATTGCGTGGCTACATGATATCGTCGAATCATGTTTCGTCTTCGACCGTCGTTTATATTATATTAATATAATGATGGTCAAATGGTTGTATACTATAGTATGGTACAACTATGGTACCTATATCACTTGTATACAGTCATATTGCAGATGTTTGTATTGTATTCTCGTTACTCGGTCGAAGCCTTTGGAATACTTTTGATTAACTTATAATTATGGCTGGTGAATTTTTTGAGAGAAAACTGACGCATCCAAGTACGTCTCAGAGATTTTTGAGGAATGCAAAAATAATTTATCAATGACAGTACCCCCCCCCCAAAAAAAAAAAAAAAAGATTCATCGTGAAATGTTAACTTACACATTCGAAAATTATTATCATTTAAACAATTTTAAGATTTACGAATTTTTAATAATTAACAAGCATTCTACTTTTAATACCTATACAAATAAAAACAAATAGTTAGGTATCTCGTATCTATACGACTGTAAGTACATATTATAATGCAAGGACTAAAGAGATTATTAAAAAACTCTAAATTATATATGATTTAGGTAACAGGAATAAATTCAGAAGATACCTATCGGCTATCATTTAAATTAATACTAGGTACCTATAGGTACTAAAATATCTAAAATACCACGGTTATCTACAGATAATTATCTGTAGATAACCGTGTAAAATACTTAATATTTTGTTCAAGAAATACATCCATAATTAAAGGAGAATAGAAATTTGAAAAAAATTATGACTTTTAGCTTAAATGCGTGTTTAAACCCATCAAAGTTTTAATATTTTTGATGGAGAAACATCAATCAATAAAGAATAAAAATTTTTAAAAAATGTAATGTGTGAATCCTACGCCAGCTCTCCTTTATATAGCCATATAGTATATTATATAGGTCATTTTTGATGATTATCGCAATATTACCATCACCATAACCGCATACTATAGGTAGTATATTTTATAATCAATGATATAATATTATCATATAAGTAGAAGAAAATATGTGAGCCTGATGAGGAGTTCTAAAATTCTAATTTTGTTCAGTTCCCATGATTGTATCTTTTGTATTTAATTTTCGTGTAATCTACATAATATTTATTACATTAAAAAAACTGTTTATGAGATAAAAAAGAATGATACACTTTTTATTTATATTATGTACATGCGCGATAAGCGTATGTTGTTGTACCTACGTCTTGTTGAAACAAGCAACAACACGTCTTAAACCTTAAAAAATACGTAATTTAAAAATAATAGCTACTAGCTAGTAGGAACCTAATATGAAATTACACGATAATCCGTTAAAATGTGTTTAAATAGAAAATTCAAGTTTTCTTTTCAATTCATTGGGGCGAATAACTCCAATGGTATAAGATGGAAAACCCTTAAATTGTCCAATAATTACTTTTATTTCTAGTTTCTATATAGATAAATATTATACATTATAATGCTTGAATTTAACATACATTTTTTTAGTCTAAAACTTTTATTAACAATAATATTATGTATTATAAATAGTATTTTCAGTAAGTTCACTCTTTAGTGTTTAGTCAATTTTACTTTATACACGTCTCGTTGTTGAAATGCCGAATGTATTTTTCTGTAGAATCAGAAACATTGTATGTAATTAGTAATTTTATTACAAAAACTTGTGTCTGACGAAACAAAGCGAGTAGTTGCATACTTTGCAGCCAAAATAACTAAATATATTATTTTATAAACTTAATTTATTTTTCAAAAAACAGTCTTAGAAATGGATATTATATTAAAGTTATATCCTTAATAGACAAGTTTAAATGAAATAAATATTTTTTTTATAAATATTTACCAACAAATAGTATGTTTTATAGACATTCATTTTGGCAATTTTATTACTACACTTTTATTTTTATTTTTTAGAGGCAAAGGCCCCAATTTGTTTGTTTGCAGGTACGCCCTGTAAATACTAAATAATAATATGAAGTCTGTTCACACCTCTCGTTAGAGGTCACTGGACAAAGCAACTCGGGGATATAGGAGCTGCAAAAAAAACGAAAAAACGTTTTACCCAACAAAAACATTGGTGCTAAGATTTTCCGAAAATTATTTCTGAAAATGAACAGCGGACAGGCCTGGCGGATGTGGCCATATGTCTCGCAACATTTATCGGCAAAACAATGGCTTACAGTTATATTTACGTATCGCGCGATTACGCGACAAGGACCTACGTCAACGCGGACGTCAGCTACTCAGCTGCACCGCCAAGCAGTGGAACAAAGGTGGCCGTCATCCGCGGTAACGCTGCTGCTGCGCAGTAAGCAGTGGCCAATGGGTCTTATTATACTCTTATTAGTTATTATCGTCGCAGTTTCCACAGCCATCAGCTGAGGTGGCCCGCGCAGGTACAGCAATCGCGGCGCCTACAACGCTAACGAGTTCGAGCTGACGGACCGCCGTCGAGGGCCGTTTCAGGTCAGGACCGGTGGTCACCCATCGGTGGTTCGTAGGCCGAACTAAGTACTCACGCTCGGCCACAGGGGCCGTCCACAGCCGACAGCCGTCCACCACCGGGGCTGAACGGTTGGTACGGCCGTCGGTCAGCTGACGCCCGCGCCCCGCACTGTCATGCACAACGAAAACAACAAACCCCGCGCCCCGCCAGCCAGAAGCTACGACGTATATTGTCATTGTTATTTGTTACCACTGTTACTGTAGTCCGTCTACAACGTTTGAACCGCTGCTGTTCGTTTCCCGTTTCTCCGTAATTCGTCAGTCGATACAGACCGTTCCCGTTTGTCAGGTCGTCTATCGTTCGTTAAATCGTATCGTTCCGCGGTACACAATGAAGTTCCAGTACAAAGAAGACAACGTTTTCGAGAAAAGGAAGACTGAGGGCGAGAAAATCCGGAAGAAGTATCCTGACAGGGTCCCGGTAAGACGGAGCTCGACGATGACGACGACATCGATGGCGGTTCGGAGTTCGTGAAACGTCCCGAACGTTTTTTACCTTTTCGTTTTTTTCCTTTCCCCGAAGTGTTGTTGGCCATTGTCCACGACGTGACTTGTTTATTTATACCGAGGCAAAGGTCAATGTTAGATTTCTCCTGTTTTATTCCTCCGCCGCCGCCTTTGTTGTTGTTGTTGTTGTCGCTACTGCTGTTGTTGTTTGTTGTCGTCGTCTTATTCTTTTATTACGTTTTAATTTTATTTTACAGGTGATCGTTGAGAAGGCACCTAAATCGCGTATCGGCGAGCTCGACAAGAAAAAGTACCTGGTACCCTCCGACCTGACGGTCGGCCAGTTCTATTTCCTCATCAGAAAGCGCGTCCACTTACGTCCCGAAGACGCCCTGTTCTTTTTCGTCAACAACGTCATTCCACCAACCAGTGCCACAATGGGATCATTGTATAATGTGAGTGTTTCCAACTTTCCAAGGTCAATACTTAAATGCCATTTATTCATCCAAATCGTTTTTTTTTTTGTTTTTATTTTCTGCAGGATCACCGCGAAGAAGATTACTTCTTGTACATTGCGTACAGCGATGAAAATGTCTATGGACGAGTGTAACATACTTGAGAAATGTCGGTTGGTTGTTCTTTCATTGTTCATTTCAAAATGCACTCCTTGAATACATAATGACCTAAAAAAAAGTTATAAAATGTATTAAAAATTGGTTAATATAATATTATTATATTATATTATATCGAAAAAAAAAATAATAATAATAACCATATTATTATTTATTATGTTTATAATATAAGCTTCTCATACATGGTGGTATAAAAACTATTTTATATTGCAAGTATGACTTGTTTATGTACTGTTAGATACTATGTATATTATAATTTTGCTAAAATATTAACCTTTGTTTGATTTCTTATTATTTTTATTAAGCTTACTATGACTTGTTTATAAGATATTTATAGCTAAATGTGTTGGTGTGCTAATTCTGTGTGTAAAAATATTTCAAATTATTTTACCATTTCAGAAATGATTAGCATTACAAACATTTGGTCACTCATCCTGTATATACATATAATTATTTTAAATAAATTCTTTATTATATATTAGTAATTACAATTGTGTATGTATTTATTTAACCACTCGTATAGTTTAAAAAAAAAAACTTTATAAACTAGTAAAAATATATTTTTTATGACTGTAATTATATTGAATACATCTTTAATTTTTAAGGTTAGCTATTAGTTATTATTTGCCCTTAAAAATGATGGTACCTATTTAATAGGAGCAAATTAAATCATAAAAGCAGATAAATTTAAACGGGTTTAATAATCTATTAGTCATTTGGTGTTAATCAACTAAGATACTATTAGTTTTTGTGATTTTGTTGCTTAGATTACATTTATATCTTATGCGTTTAAGTCTTGAATATTAATTATACAATTCACCCAATGGCCTAAATTTCCGCGGGTTAACTAATAATAAAAAAAAAAAAAATTATAAAATAGAAAATTAATCAGTTATAATTTTAGACTAAGTAAAATTGTTAAATTTTGTTTCTGAATACCACTTTATGAGTAATTTTTATTCTTTTTAATGTTATCAGTTGACATACAGACGGATAATGACCTCTCACCATATGAGTTTCTAGTTCTATATGAATATGATTATAAATGTCAAGACATTCCAAAGTGGATGAACCTTATATCATAATATTTGGCAATATAAACTAACAATACTATAAAGTTAATTTTGTAAGAAAAAAAAAAATTGAAAGTAGGAAAGTGTTCCAAAAACAATTGTATTTTCAATTGAAAAATGTCAAGGTCACAATTTGTGATGATGAAAGATATATTATTTATAATGATTTCATTGTTTTTAAAATTTTTCTTTATGACGATAGAGATCATAGTAGTGAATAGTGATTACTGATTAATGTTTATGTAATTATTATGTGGACGTATTTGATATTTTGATACTTTGGTAGGTATGTCAGTAATCAGTTTATCAATATGAAACCAGACGGATACAAGGCTAAAGGGCCTGGTTAGTGGTGGACATAACTCAATTAATGTGGTCCGTTATATAAGTATAAAAATAATAAATAACAAATTGTTAAGCAAAATAATTTTATGCTGTTAATTGTTATTGATTTGACAATAAGTTATGTCAAATCACCTGTCTCAGTGTCTCGCACTCACACCTGTATAAAATATGTGTAAAATAAGTGTTCATATTTGATATTTCATAATGTTCATATGCACTTATGCGTAATGCGTATCGACTATCGACGTATATTTTGTGTGTAATTATTTTTTTTATGTTCGACCGTCGTGTATTAAAAAAAGGGAAATTTAAAGTCGTAGTAGTTACATCGTTCGCGGGTTTTTCTTCCACGGCATTTCGGTCTCTTCCATGCTCACGCTTCACGTTATCATTATTGGTTAATGTTTTGTTGACTGCCGATCACACACTGCTGATCGTGTGTGGATCCGTTCATTACTTTTTTTCCGTCACTGGCACTAAAAAGGTAAATTAAACTTTTTTTATCCTACTCAATCTAAGTTATTCCGCACAACTAACCCTCGTTGTCGTGGATTTCTAATTCCATTTTTCACGTTTGTTTTGTAATTGCTTTCAGGACCAACCATGGGTCAAAGTGTAGTATTTAGGAGGCGACTGTCTTACAACACCAAAAGTAACAGGAGGCATATGTGAGTAACATTATCGATCGGTTCGAGAACTTGTTTCGTTTTGATTTTTTTTTTGTTTTATTTCGTGTACGTCATATTTAATATCATGTATGTTTCAGGGTACGTACTCCTGGTGGACGGTTAGTATATCAATACTTAAAGAAGCCAAAGCGTGTACCCAAGTGCGGTAACTGTAAAATCAAGTTACATGGTATCAAGCCTGCTAGGGCCATTGAGAAGAGTCGTATGTGCAAGCGCAAGAAGACAGTTAAACGAGCATACGGAGGAGTTTTATGTCATAGCTGTGTCCGTGAAAAGTATGTATAGTGTCAAGTTAAAACATTTCGATTTATTTCTTATTCATTATTAAGTTGGGTTATCAATTGATTTGAATAGCAGGTTCGATTTTAATTTGGATAGTAGGTGATCTTGCATTAGATAACCACATAAATCATAGTTTAAAACAATGGTCAGGCACATATTTACCGTTAATTAAGTTATAAGTTATAGCTACTTTGATCTTTATTCATATTTAAGCACTTACTTTTTTGAAAATAAAATATTTTTCTTAGGTTTAAAAACCAATACTTTATTGTAACATTAAAAAAGTGTTCGTATAAGATGCTGTTATGATTAAATAAGTGGTGCAATCATATTAAACATTTTTACCTATACTTTAGGTAATCTAGTTCAAATAATATAATAGAAAACCAGTTAAGTAGCATTCGGTATGTTATTTATTGATTATTTCTTAATCCAGGATTTAATATTGAAATTATGTTTAACCCTAATTTGTTATAACTTGACTTACATAATTTTTAAATCTTTGATATCCATTCAAATTGGTTCAAATGGCAGAGTAAAATAAATCCATCCCAATTCTTAATCATCCTTATAGTTGTCTATAGCAGGGGTCTCCAACCTTTTTTTTACGGCGGGCCAAAAATGAGATACGCTTTGGCATTGCGGGCCAACATTTTTAGAGGAATAGATTGGTTAAGAAATTGAAGAATAGATAAGATTTATTTAGAAAAATTAATGCTTGTTCATATACTTTTTTTTTATTTTACAATGAGTTTTTGTATTATTATTTAGTGTTAGTAATTAGTATAATATAGTTTTGAATTACTATTATAAGCTGTTATGAAGAACCAAAATAAAAAACTACTAATTCAATAAATTAAAAACAATGAAAACATTAATTAGGTTGGCGGACCAGTGAAAAATCCTTGGGCCGTGGGTTGGAGACCCGTGGTTTATAGTATTGATCTATAGTATGTTGACGTTTCTCAGTTTTAATTTTATTTTATCAAAATGTATCGAAATACATATTTTTAATGTGTATGCTTACTTCTGCGGTTTATGAATTTATCTTTCTATTTAGGCATTTTTTTTTTTTTTTTTTTGTTAGTATTCTGTAGCTATGTTTTGTTTTTATTTTAAATATAAATATGAATTTTGTGCCTAATAATAATAATTAAAAATTTATATTTATATTAATGAAAGGATGTCAGCGCAATATTATTTTGTTTTCTCTTTCTAACCCATTCATTCACAAAAAATTGTTTTTCATGAATGCGGTTTGTCTGTTGCATGTGGGCCAGAGAGAGAAAACATACAGTGCACTAATTAAGGGAGTAAAGAAGGTTGCATCATAAAAGCATTAGTGATTTAATCGATACAAACTCCCTAAAGTAATTACAGCATTGAACACTCTTAGAACTAATAAGTTTTAATCTAAGGCTACATGTTGCTGTACATTAATTATTAAATCTGTCAAATTGTAATGTTATGTAGGAAATTAATTCTCTATAGTTTAATTTGTTAGTTAAACTCATAGATATATAGAACAACTAGATAGCCAACTTCTACTATACAACAGCCGTGCAAATGTTTTGAGGTTGTGTCGCCATTTGTCTAAACGGCAATGTTTATATTTTATCATATTTAAAATAAATATATATTGATCATTGTTATCATAATATAAAAGTGTAAACATAGTCGTTTAGGCATAGAGCGGACGGAATCAATATCAAATTATAGTCTGCTATCTAGTTGTTCTATATGGCTATGGTTATACTACATTTCATAAATGAGTTCTGAGTATAATAAATTAAAAAGCTCATTGTAATTTTAACCATTTTTGTAGTACTGTACATTTCATTAATTTTATATTGAAAATAGTATTAGCATTTCTAATTATATTTTATTTTTATAATATTTCACAACATATATATTAACCACTTAAGTAATAATTATGTTTAACTGTAGCCATAAGCAAAGAATGGCTCTTCTCGTATTTTATATTTGGGAGCAAAGTTATTGGTGACTGTCCTATTACACCACTAGAATAATTTTTTGTATACACAACATTAATTTTAAAATGAATTTATTTTTTGTGTGTGTGCTTTATATAATAATAAATGACCAATTATATATTGATATTTATACTGTTAGCCGTTAGGTACCATTCATGTAGTATTCATATAGTATTTAAATTTGTTTTGTGACCATAGGTTGGGAAACACATATTATAGGATGATTTAATGGTATTTTTAATGTTTAATTTTTTTATTTTGCAGGATCCTCAGAGCGTTTTTGGTTGAAGAACAGAAAATTGTTGTTAAAGTTTTACGATCCCAGAAGAGTTCAACTAAAAACAAGTTGAAAACTAAATGAGTAGTTTAACTTAATCGATTTTCAAAATAAATGTTAATTTTCTAACAGACAATATTTTAATTTTCATCTATCTTCCTATTTTTCCCTTTGCACACTATTTTACTATTATAATATGCCTTTGAGCATAAACTAAGTGGACATTCAAAAAATAAAGGTTATATGGGCATAGTTGACAAACGATATATTTAACTAAAAAGTTTAAAATTAATATGGAATACAATTTTACATTCATTCAGTAAAAGAAAGTTAATTTATTGGTTTTAATTACCTCCTAGGTCATGTATAGACGATAGACGACAGTGATTTGCAACAAATTTTTAAACATTTAAATATTTTTAAATATACATCTTAATATTCCTATTAATTGCTCACTAGTTGTAGTACCTTAGGCATATTACATGAATGGCCATTCTTATAATGTCCTGTTAAAGTTAACCAGCCGAATTCTGCCGATAATAAAATCTGTTATCAGTCGATTAGCTTTAACCGACACTTTACCGGACATTGTAAGAACGGCCCTAGGTCGACTAAATATTAATTCAAGGAATTTGATTAAATTATTGTTGTGTACAGTGTGATTAATAATTATAAAAAAAAAATTACTTTTCATCTACAGTTATCTACCTAACATATTGTATTAACTTGATTTTAATTTAATGTTTAATTACAATGGACCTAACCTTAAGTTCTTAAGTTATTAGACACTTAATTAACTAGTAAGTTGAGTGTAGGTAATCAAGATTATTTATCTGGTTCCATTTAGCTTAAAATATAAAAGTTGTTACATTTATTAGTAAAAGTCACAACTCTTAGGCCCGGTTTTTCATTCATCCAGTTATTCGCCAGATACGTATCCGTCGGATAAACTTATCTGGCGGATAATCTTTCAAATAAAGTGATTCCGGTTTTTCAATGTAATTTTATTCTCCAGATAGCTATCTGACAGATAAAGTTGTCGGTAGGAAAATTGTACTAACAGAAGGTAGTTACTATTGATTATGGAACAAGTTACACATACCTATTTGATTATGATTGGTCAATGATGGAATTGATAAGAAATCGTTCTGTGATATCAGCAGAAATCATAAACACTTTGTAGTTTGTATATTATGATCAAGGTAATTATAATTACGATCTAATAATTATTATGATCTATAACTGCGATATTTATAAGTGTTGCGTGTTGACTGTTCAACTGTTTACTCTCAGTATATTCTCTATTAAACATGTCTCATAAAACCATATCGAAAAAACAAAGATCAACCAATTTCACATTTTATGAAAAAGAACTTTTATTGAAACATGCTTTACAAAATCGGCACGTATTAGAAAATAAAGAGTCAAATGCAGTGACATGGAAGGACAAACAGAAATGTTGGCTGAAAATTACTGAACTATATAATTCAGAAACAACAGGCTGTGTAAGAATAATTGTATTATTATTTTTTGTATGCATAAAATAGTATTGTTTTATTTGTTATAGCCAAGAGATGCTTCATGTTTGCGATCAAAATATGAATGTGTCAAAAAACTTTTAAGGGGAACTAAAAGGGATCTATTCAAAACAGGGGGTGGTCCCTTTAAAGAACCTCATATAGTTTCAAGTGATTCAGAAAAAACCTTGTACACAATTTTACAACCAACAATTGAAGGACTACCTAGTCCATTTGATAGTGACCATCGTAAGTAGTATAGCATAAACAAATTTGATAAAATGTAGTTATTAATTTAATTATTCTCATTTTCTAATATACAGTAAATTTAATCAATCAAAAATTAATGAAAATAAACTATTTAAAACTTGTAACATTCTAGCTGATTTTGAAACCACTCATATTTCACAACTAGAACCTTCCAAACAAAATGAAGGCATGGTGACACAAAATAAAGAAAATGTGAACGATAATTTAGAATTTTCAATTGGCGAGGAATGTCAATCTACATATGCTTATGATGGTATAGTATAATATTTTAATTAATAATCCATAATCCATAATAATGACAAAATATGAATACAAATAAATTATAAGAGCCTTGTTTGGTTAAAAAGTTAAGTATGTAGGACTCTATGTATGTTTCAAATTAAAGTGTTGAAGTTTGTGATACTTTTTAGGACTTTGATATATTATAGTGGTGTAACCTAACCGACTCTTTTTTAAAAATTAACAACGTGTACTGTAGCATTTTTTCAAACCAAATTAAAATGAAATGATTGCATTTATTTAATATTAGTGAATGTTATATATTTTCTGAAATATTTAATTTGTTTTATAGAAATGTTGGGTTTAGAGGACACACTTAATACAATTTATGAAACACCAGAAAAATCTATACAAAATATAAAAGACAACAATCAAATAATAGATGACAATTTGATACATCAACAGCCAAGTACATCATGGACTCCGTTAGCATCAACAAAACTGTTGAGATCATCAGGAAAAAATGATAAATTATCAAGTGAGTTATTTCATATAAATATTATTAAAATATTAATACTATTGGTATCTAAAATATATTTCTATATCTAGCCAAATTTAAAAAAAAGAATCACTGTCAAATATCAGTCAGTGAGAAGTTTTCAATTTTAGCTGAAAAAAAGTTAGAATTGGTAGATTTGCAAATTTCTTTTTTAAAAGAGGAACATGAAGAAACAATGATTTTTTTGAAAAGGAAACATGAACTTGAACTTGCATCGTTAGAACTAGAAATTGCTAATAAAAAACATAAGCTGTGAATAGAATATTGTCTATTTGTCTTGGCTATTTTACCTACTCTGTTTTATTATTACCATTATATATTTATTAAATTTATTTTTTTTGTAAACTTTGTTAAAATTAATACTAATCAAGAGTTGTTATAAGTTGCATATTTATTTTATCTAAGTCATTCTTAAATTAATTATAATCAAAAGAATTGTTATAAGTTACATTTTTATTTTATTTTAGTTACATTTTTATTTTATTTTAGTCATTGTTATTAACTACCTATGTATTATATTGCTAATTTCAACAAAAAATAAAAGGCTGATCATTAATAAAAAAGGTTTTTTTTAAGTTTTTTAAAAAACTACAGCGATTATCCTCTTATAAATAATAATAAACCATTTTAGATTAATTATAGACTTATTTTATTACAAAATTATTAATAATTTATACATATTACATAGTATGGAGTTATCACTGTATTTATAATTTACAATAGGGTTAATTTAAAAATGGAAAATATTCTTCTGTTAATTGTTTCCTTGCATTTCCTACTTCTGGTTCATGGTCTTCTCTTAAACTAAATTCTTCATTTATCGGTAAATCCATATTAAATAGTTCAGGTGGCTCTAAATCATTATTATCACAAGCCAAGTTGTGTAAGACACAACAAGCAACTATCACAGCTTGGGTGGTTTCTAGTTTTAAGCGTGATCCAAAAGACAGCACAGGAAATCTTCGCTTTAGCACTCCATATGATCTTTCCACTGGATTCCTAGTCCTAATAATGGATTCATTATACAACTCTTCAATGTCATTACTAGGATTCAAGTAGGGGGTGACAACATATTGTGTATTTGCATATCCACTGTCAGCCACAATTAAACTGTTTTTCCAATAACCACTGACCAACTTATTATAAATACGCGATTTCTTGAAAATAGTTTGATCGTGACAGGACCCTGGCCAACGCGCAACTACATCCATTATCTTTAAACCAGGGCATGCAATTGTTTGAACATTTAAGGAAAAGTATCCTTTACGGTTTCTAAAATATTCTGCATCAGGACCACCTATTGTTTAAAATTATATTATAATTTTGCTGTTACATATTATTTTAACAGACTTACCAGGGCTCTGAATTTTAATATGAGTGCAATCAATTGCACCGATAGTTCTCGGGAATCTTGCAATTTGATAGAAACGGAGTTGTAAATCTCGTATTTCACTTTCGGTCTCTGGCATACGTATGAATATTGGTCGAAGTTTTGCTATGGCCACACTAACGTCGCGTACTATCAAACAAGCTGTGGTCTTACTAACGCCAATAAAATCACCAGCCGTTATTAGGAAATTTCCAGTAGCATAAAACCTCAGAGTCAACAGTAATTTATTTATTGGTGTAACAGCATTATTCCTTGTATATTAAAATATGTAAAAAATAATTGTTAATAAATTTAGTTCGATAAAGTTAATAAATAATTATTTATTAGCTCACCTAGTAGTTTGTGAAGCTATTTCGTCTTCAATATATTCTAATAAATTACGAACAACATTTTTCCCAAGTCTGAATCTCACCCTAAAGTCATGGTCATCCCACGCCAGCATATGATTTATTCTTTCATGTACAGTGTATGAACGACGTTGATAATTCAAATATTGAATTATTTCAAAATCATCATCCTCTTCAAATAAATCCATTTAAATAAAATCGAATGTAGACGAAAATTGTGAAATTGACAACAACACAACGTATTTCATATTTAAATTTTAAAGTAATATGATAAATTATGATAACACACCATATTTATGTTATCAGTTGTTAGTTATCCGTTGGATAAGATTTATTTGATACAAAAAGTAACGGATAACTTATCCGCAACAATATCCATCGGATAAGGCTTATCCCGACATTGAAAAACTGAAATTTATCAATTATTTCTTATCTGTTAGATAACTCGAGTTATCTGACAGATAAATGTGATTGAAAAACCGGACCTTACTGACCACGGATTGAGTTAAATACTTAAATGTCAAATAATAATGGTGAATTAACACTGGTCTATACTCTATATCAGGGGTCTCCTGATATAACTTTTTTATTCAAGGGCCACAAAAAAAATCAAATGCTCTTAGCGGGCCAAAAGTTTATTAATACATATAATTTTTAACTTTATGATAATATAGGTTAACCTATATAAATAATATGTTTACTCTACAATATACTTAAATAAAAATAAATAGGTATAAATATAATATAATATAAATACGTTTTTGAAATAATTTTTTTATCTATATTTACCTATGCGGGCCACGGGCCGGTTAAAACTTGTTTGCGGGCCGTAGTTTGGAGACCCCTGCTCTATATAATAGGTAATAGTATTGAAAAATAAAGAATCGCCGTGGATAGAAACATTACAATAGAAGGATAGATTGCGATGCTACAAAAAAAAAAAAAATAAGTAAAGAACGATTATATTTTTTAATATGTATAGGTACTCAAATAGTAGGTACCTTGTGGAGTTACAGCTCCACTATTTAATCATTATTAATAGTGTCAATTGAGTCATTTAAAAATATGAGAACATACTAGGCATTTTCAGAATTGCGGTTATAAATCGACAATCGTACAATTTTGTGAAAAAATTGCATAATATTGTTTTAAGTTAGAAGTATCTGATTCAGTTTGGTATAGCTTTTATGTTCATACTTATACTATGATATTTAAAGCAAACTATTAAAAAATTAAATTTTGTAAAACATCAAAACGAGAATAACCGAATAACTTCTATTTGGAGACTATTGCCAGAAGAAATCATGGACATATTTGCTACTATTGATAGGAAATTATGTTAACACTTTAAATCTTAGGGCCGTTCTTACAATGTCCGGTAAAGTGTCGGTTAACGCTAACCGACTGATAACAGATTTTATTACCGGCAGAATTCTTCCGGTTAAGTGTCGGTTAACTTTAACCGGACGTCGTAAGAACGGCCCTTAATATTATAAAATACTATAGTAAGATGTGTTAAAATTTTTTCTCTAATAATTGGTAGGTAGATTGTGAAATACTGGATTTGTATGTATATATTCACTATTCAGATATATTCTTCAATTTATTGACAATTATTTTGATTTGAAATGTGATATGTAGATTCTATGGTCAAATTTTTTTTTGCATATTTGAGTAAAACCAGTGCTCGAATTGGGAGGTTCTGCAGGGGGACGGTCACGGAGTTCTACTATTTTAATTTTTTTTTACGTATCCCTACTATTTTTTTTTACTTGGACAGCGGGACGGTACAAACTAATGTCCGAAATAATTTTTATTAAAATTTGGATTTCAATTGATGTCAATATTCGCAATTGAAAGGAAATATAGGTAGCGCACTAGTCAATACTAATGTTAAGGGTAACGGGGAACATGGTCGCCCGTGCTGTCTACACTCCACAGTCTACTTACTACTTTCTAGTTTCTACTTAGTTTACTTAGTCTACTTTCTAGTTTCTATTGAAAGCGGTAGTTGATGCTCACGCTAAATTTATTGTAATAGATATTGGAGATTACCTACGGTTGGTCTAGTGATAGTGGGATTTTCAAAGAATCCTTATTTGGTAAACAATTAATTCCAAATAAATTAGACTTGCCTGCATCCAAAAAAAATTGATCAAAATATTGATGAAGATTTCCCTTTTGTATTTGTTGGCTATGAGGCTTACTCACTTTTACCTAATTTTATGAGACATTTCCTTCGTAGAAATTTAACCAATGAAAAACGTTATGGTATATACAACAAACTATCGACAATCCCATGCGAGAAGAATAGTCGAATGTGCATTTGGTATTATGGTAAAAAGATTTAACGTATTAGAAAATAAAATGCTAATCAGACCTGAAAAAGCTACAAAAATAATTCAGGCGATTTGTGTACTTCATAATTTAATTGTGACTAGAGAAGCTAACTTCCTACACGAATTTTACAAAAACATACCTACATTTGTTTTGAAAAATTAAAGTTAGTTAAAGTTAACGTTGTCTGATTTTGATTCTGAAAAAATATTTGAGTTCAGCAGAAAAATGTCTGTAGATCGTACGAAACATTTTCCGTTTTTAATATTCATTTTAATTATGATTCGAAAAAGTTCATATTTTCAAGTTTTCAATTACAGTTCACAATAACAAAAAATTTAGTTTTTACAAAGTGCTTCGTAGGATCTATAGACATTTATCTGGTGAGTTCGATTTTTTTTTCAGAATCAAAATCGGACAACGTTACCTATAACTTTAATTTTGTCAATACTTTAGGTCTTTTTGGCTGAAATTGACGGCAGTAGAGAAGCCCCTTAATTTAATAATATCATAGTTTTTACACGAAAATGGACATAACACAATGCATGACAAAATAAGATTGGTATCATCACTATCATCACAGTTGTACTAGTTGTGCGCATAGGCGCAACTAGAGGCCAAACACTGGGGGTGCTAAAATTATGTAGAGAACACAATCCCGCGGGGGCTACGCCCCCACACCCCAAAATAACATACTTTGATTTTATTATTACTATAACCATTCCTAAATGCACCATGAACACATAAGGACACTAATATTTAAGTAAATCAACAGTAATATACCTGATGAATACATGAGGTACCTATATTATATTATTTAGGTGATAAAAATAGTACCTGGAAGTGTAAATGGATAAAAAAAATGTGGTCAAGTGGGTACCGCTTTGCTGTCCAATAGTTGTTGAGAATATCGTTGTAATGGATGTGTTATATTTGAATTCAATTTGAAAAATTTTCTCATAAATAGCTATAAATAGTTCATAAAAAGTCAAAAGTGTTTAAAGAATTTACGTTGTATGGAAAATGCTAATATAAATATTTGGTGAACATTTCAAGAGTCTACGGTTATTCGTTTTGGAAATACAACAAAATCCAAAAAATCATTTAATGGGAATTCGATTTACCGCTGAATATCGAATATCATGACAATTATAAGTTCGAACACTCATAAAAAATTCAAGTTTAAGTATACATTTTTTTTATAGGTAGACAAACTTATGTGAAATCTTTTATTAACATTTTAGATTCTGAGCGGAGCGATGAATGTATTGGTTTTACAATGATGTGTGTTTTTATATTTTTATATTTTTATATTTTTGTGTCTGTCATCACGTTTTGGGACAGTAAAAGTGCTTCGATTTTCTTCAATAGTACCTTTTCTGATAGGAAAATGAATCTAGTTGGTACTTTGGGGGGGTCAAAAGTAAACATTTTCCAGTAGTTTTCACAAGCGCCGGGAAAAAACAACATAAAAATTAAGGAAAAACGGGAATTTTTACGCAAAATCGATTTTCCAAAAAATCGAATTTGGTTTTTGGTGTAACTTTAAAACAAATGACCGTAGATACATGAAATTTTCACTGGTTGTTTATATTTGCATTTTCTATACACGATAACATTTTCAAAATATTTTGATTTATTTTGAACTGTTTAGGGACATTTTCATTTTTCATTTTTTTTTAGTTTTTTTTCTAGAAATATCAATAAAATTTTATTTGTTGGTTGCGAAAGCTTGAAAATTTAATAGAAGGCTCCTAATATGTTGTTTTAAAGGCAGATGAAAAATATTAAAAATCCTTAGTCACAATTTTTTTTTATAAGCATTTAAAGTTCAAAAATTTACAAAATATGGAAAAATCACGAAAATTAGCAAATTATTTTGAGTTAAGAATTCGTAAAAATTTTTCTTTTTAAATCTAAGATTTGAAAATGAAACACAAGATTCCTTATAAGATTATCTACCTTTATCAATAAAAAAATCTCTACCGGACATTCAAGTTAAATTTTTATGAGCGTTTGAAATTCAAATTTTTACAACATTGGATATTCACTCGATTACTCATGTAGCGATTTCCTTATTTTGTTGCAATTCAAAAACGAACAACTGTAGATACATGAAAATTTCACTCAATGTTTAAATTAGCATTTTCTATACACCATACAATTTTGAAAATATTTTGACTCTTTTTGAGATGTTTATGGACATTTACAGCTTTCAATTTTTTTTAGTTTTTTTTTCTATAAATATCAATAAAGTTTTATCTGTTGGGCCAAAAAGTGTAAAAATTTAATACAAGGCTCCTGATATATTGTTACAATATTAGTTGAAAAATATTAAAAATACATAGGCACGATTTTTTTTTATAAGCATTTAAAGTTGGAATTTTGACAAAATTTATCAAAATCTCGAAAATTATCAATCGTTGGAATTAAAAAATTATAAAATGTTCAGTTTTTATAACTAAGAGTTGAAAATTTAAAACAAAGATTCTCTTAAATAATTCATACTGTAACCAAAAAATCTAAAAAATATATAAACACACTTATTTTTTACAGACATTTTAATTTCAAATTTAGATAAAATTTCATATTTAAACCAAGAATTACGATTTTAGTTATTTTGTTGTGATTGAATAATATTATTCGTGGGTACTTGAAACTTCTAAAGTGTACTATTATATATCTATGATAGTATCACGGTTTTTGTTGATGTATAACGCGTTATAAGTATCTAATGGATATTGTGATATGATTAGTTTGGAATTTATTATAGGTACCTATATTATAGGTCAATTTTTTGTTTAATACTATAGATTTGTATATAATATGTCTTATACATAGACTGACATACCGTCACCGCTCAGAATCGTTTTTCTTATACAATGATATTATATCATTGAATTCAAATTTAATACCATCCATTATACAGTGACCCACTTGTAACCTACTGTACAGCAGAGCGACACCCACTTGCCCACCTTTTTAATCTTGGGCCTTAACTGTGAAAAGAAAATATTTTATTAATTGCTAACAGAAAAATAATTAAAAATATTTGAAAAATTTCTCAGTTATAAATACCTCAAAAAGAGTCAAAATTGTTTAAACATTTTACCATGTAAGGGAAATTTTAATTTTAACATTTGATAAAAATTTCAAGTATCTAGGATTATTCGTTTTTAAATTACAACAAAATATCAAAAATTGATAGATGAAATTTCGTTAATTTACTGATAAAAATTGAAAATTGAATGTTGTACACATTTTAAAAATGTATGTTACTTTCCAGTAAACTTTTAGATTCTGAGTGAAACGATGAATGTATTGATTTTACAATGATGTGTGTTTTTATATTTATTTTTATTTTTTTTGTGTCTGTGTACACGATAAGTAGTCGAAATAATGCTTCGATTTTCGACTTCAGTATCTTGTTCGATTGGAAAGTGAATATCGTTGGTGCATTGGGGAGGTCAAAATTTAAAATTCCCAGTACTTTTCAAAAGCGCCAAGAAAAACAAAATAAAAATTAAGGAAAAACGGGAATTTTTACGCAAAATCGATTTTTCAGAAAATTGAATTTGGTTTTTGGTGTAACATTAAAACAAATGACCGTAGATACATGGAATTTTCACTGGTTGTTTATATTTGCATCTTCTATACACGATAACATTTTCAAAATATTTTGATTTATTTTGAACAGTTTAGGGACATTTTCATTTTTCATTTTTTTTTAGTTTTTTTTCTAGAAATATCAATAAAATTTTATTTGTTGGTTGCGAAAAGTTGAAAATTTAATAGAAGGCTCCTAGTATATTGTTTCAAAGGCAGATGAAAAATATTAAAAATCGTTAGTCACAGTTTTTTTTTATAAGCATTTAAAGTTCAAATATTGACAAAATATGGAAAAATCACGAAAATTAGCAAATTATTTTGAGTTAAGAATTCGTAAAAATTTTTCTTTTTAAATCTAAGATTTGAAAATGTAATACAAGAGAACTCATAAGTTTTTCTACCTGTATCAATAAAAAAATCTCTACCGGACAGTTAAATTAAATTTTTATGAGCGTTTGAAATTCAAATTTTTACAACATTGGATATTCACTCGATTTCTCATGTAGCGATTTCCTTATTTTGTTGTTATTCATAAACGAATAACTATAGATACATGAAAATTTCACTGAATGTTTATATTAGCATTTCCTATACACCATACGATTTTGAAAATATTTTGACTCTTTTTGAGCTGTTTACGGACATTTTCATTTTTCAATTTTTTTAGTTTTTTTTTCTATGAATATCAATAAAGTTTTATCTGTTGGGCCAAAAAGTGTAAAAATTTAATACAAGGCTCCTGATATATTGTTACAATATCAGTTGAAAAATATTAAAAATACATAGGTACAATTTTTTTTTATAAGCATTTAAACATCGAATTTTGACAGAATTTTTCAAAATCTCGAAAATTATTAATTATCGTAATTAATAAATTATAAAATGTTCAGTTTTTATAGCTAAGGATTGAAAATTTAAAACAAGATTAAGTTCAAGTTAATTCTCTTACCGAAAAATCTAAAAAATATACAATCACAGTTTATTTTTATAGTCATTTTATGTTCAAATTTGGACGAAATTACATATTAAAAAACCTAGTTATTTTGTTGTTATTATATAATATTATTCGTGGGTACCTACTTTAAACTTCTAAAGTGGACTATTATATATCTATGATAGTATCAGGGTTTGTTATTGATGTTGATGTATAACGTGTTATAAGTACCTAATGGATATTGTGATAATGTGATATGATTAATTTGGAATTTATTATAGGTCAATTTTTTTTTTAATACCATAGATATGTATATAATTTGTCTTAAACCTAGACTGACATACCGTCTTCGCTCAGAATCGTTTTTCTTATACAATGATATTGTATCATTGAATTCAAATTTAATAGCATCCATTATACAGTGACCCACTTGTAACCTACTGTACAGCAGAGCGACATCCACTTACCCACCTTTTTTTTTGTTTAAGATAGTACATTAGTACCAATTGTGAGGAGTCTATTCTATTAACATTTATAATGTTAACTATTAAATTAAAAACTTTTATAAATTTCTAACTGAAAATTTCCAAAAAAATTTGAAGAATTCTAAATTCTAATATTTGATATTTTATAATCATTACAAACAATAGTTTGTGTTTCTGCTAAAAACGAAGAAATAAAAAAAAACCTTAAGTAAAGCTAAAAAAACTATTTTTTTCACATGATTTTTCAATTTTTGCTGTTTTTGAACTGGGGGTACTAAATTAAAGTTTGAGGGTGCTGAAGCACCCCCAAGCACCCCCTTAGTTGCGCCTATGGTTGTGCGCAGTATGCGCATCTCCTTCACCTCCGTCCAATGTTGTAGTTCACCACTTCTCATTGTTTGATTTTGTCCTATGGTATATATGATTGATAGCCTGCAATACGAAGTGGAGAACTACGATAAAGGCGAAGTAAAGAGCGGATTATGCGTATCAAAATACTGTGATGATACCTATCTAATTTGTCATGCCACAATATGTACCCATATTGCCTATCCCAAACGCCGTGATACCATGGCCTTATTATTTAATTTCACATAATATTATGTGGCATGTACAATATGTATCCCAGCCCAGTGGCGTATCTACAGGGGGGAGGTTTGATATGGAGGTCATACCTTCTCCCCGAGACCAAATTTATTACACAATACAACATATATATTATAATATGAATTTATGCGTGTATAGGTACTGAATATGTCTATTAAAATCTTTATATCCCCCTCTCGTGAAAAAATCCTAGATACGCTACTGTCCCGGCCAATACATAAAAAATATTCATATAAAACGTATAAATAATAGGTTTATTTGTTTTAAACTGAACCAATAAGTCGTGGAAGTATGCAGAATACCATGATTGTTTCTGTATAATGTGCGAATTAGGCAGAGAAAACATAACATATGTTGGGGTTGCACCTCCTTAAACTAAGGATTAATGTAATAATGTTTAATACAACAACATAAGTTAAATTAATGGCAAGTATATAGACATTAGACGTATACATACACGTACCTATTTAAACAGTGTGCCAGTGTGTTAGGCATATTATAACTATTAACTATTTTAACATTTTACAGAGTTACAATGTACCTATATATTTAAGTATTTATTATACAACAATAGGTACTCATAATATTTCATATTAATATATTATATAACATAACAAAAAAAAAAACATATCAAAATACCGGTAAGACGGTTTTAACTTTTAAATTGAATGCCTAGTTACGATACCTTACATAATATTTCATAAAGGAGATTCAATACCAACCATTTTTGTGGGATTCAGTTCAGTCAATTTTTTAATGTGCAGTAAGAGTGTGATGTGTGTTCTGTGCTAGTATAGGTGATCATTAGTGTGTGGCTTGTGTAATTGTAGTGTAAATGAGGTTTCACACGAACAAACACACCGTGTCACCAATCCGTAGTCGATGAGTAATATTATTCTTCACAAAAAGCATGTACCTAATTTTTGTTCAACGTACCGATACAAATCTAGTAATACTATAAGAAATCTGAAAATATATTTGAATTTGTTATGATTTTTTCTTCATATATAATCCCTGTTTAAAAAAAATTTTCATTTTAAAGTATAATTTAATAGGAAGATAGAGGTAAGATATAATTTCAACATTTAAAAAAGTGGATGATCGATTAAAGAAACTTCATAACAAATTTTAATATGTTTATTGATTTTTCTAACGCATTGATGTCTGTTGTCTTATCAGTGTGTGTCGTGTGATGGTCAAAAGATAGGTACTTATGTTTTCGTAAAAAAAAAATTTCAGTATTGAATCGCCTTTATAAAATGTAGGTATCTAGTATAGAATCTACACGTCAAAATCGTTGTCCATCTGTCGATTACTTAACAGTGATTCCATCGCAGCGCTGCGGTAGCCTGATGTCTTGTGGTGTCCAAGTTTGGTTCCCGAGTTGGTGTCTTCTATGGCTTTTCTCAACTATTACAAAATAAAAATGTATTTTTTAAGTTCTTTATTTGTGTAAAAATGTTTCACAATAATTCTGAGCGTTTTCAGTACTAACTTCTTTTAAGCCGACAACGCCGACCAGGCGGCCAATGGCAGTGACGTACGCGTGATTGACACCGACCAACGAGAACACCGAATGAACCTTAAGTAATGACGTCCTCTCTACCAACTGAAACGGAGCCGGGTCAATGTGACAGGAACCGAAATCTAAAATCTTGTCCATTTCCGTTTGTTCCCATTCGCTCTGCTCTTCCGGTGACATGTCGATGACCCTCTCCTTAGGCTGCGAGAAAATGAACAAATAAAATATTGTGTGAGGTACTTACATTGAATTTCGACGCCGACAATAAGGATTTCAAATATATTTCTATATGTTATGTTGTATGTACCAGTTGAACTTTTTTGGACACTTGTATGATTTGTGACGAACACCTATCCTTGTCCGTAATATCTGTCAAGCTCTGCTGTTCCGGGTTTGCATCTCGAAGTGTAGCAGATTTGTGGAATATAGCTTCGAACGCTAGTCGTATGCTATAATCAACGGTGCAATTAAAATATAATACAGAAAAATAACAATTTTTAGTAAATAAATAAAAACGTAAGTAGCAACAATAATACAATATATTATATTGTAGACATTTATTATAATGTCCAAAATGCCAGTGAATTCAATATTCATGTTTGTATATACAATTTAAAAGTCATTACTCATAATAAACCTAATCATAATAAATTACCGGCTTTCTGCTCCAGTTATCGTCGAATACGGTGTCGCAGACGGAGTCATCATAGGTGTTAGGTTATGTAAAGTGAACGAGTTTGTCTTTTTTAAAATAGATTTTTTCGGATGTCCTTTCAATGAAGAACTGCATTGCACCTAAAATCAAATTTTGTATTGGGTATCAGGGTGTCGATGGGAAAATCGATAAAATTGTTATTGCTTATTATAGGATCGTATTAATTATTAAAACGAAATTAACTTATAATATATCTGTAAACCAGATCAAGAAATAATAATATATAGACGCACTGCACAGTAACATATTATTAGAGTAAGGTTGGTGACAAATATTTTATTTGTCCACGTTATGATGGTTCATCATAACCAATATGTTTATATATGATCCCGGTACCGATATATGTTTATGATGAAAAAAGTTTGAGTATGTAGATACTATGTAAAAACTAAAAGTTATTAGTTATTATATACCTTAATCATGGGATTTGTAGAAAGTGATTGAGAACTAATTGAATGCTTCCTTTGTAGATTATCTGGTGCGGGTGTGACTTCAAATCTGGAAGGTCTCCTTTCTTTGTTGTCCCTTCTTCTTCTTTCTACCTCGTCAAGTCTCTCCTGTGCTTCTTTCTGCCATTTAGCGACTACCTGCATCCGCCTTTCTTTACCAACTTGTCTATCGATGAGTTTTATTAATTCTACCCGAGGTACTGAACCCAATAAAATCATCGAGTCTAAAATAAAACATTACAATTAATAATAATTACAACCTATATATACTTGATTATTGTATTGCGATAAAATTTATTTACAGCGACAGTCTATTTTTACCTGGTTTATCAACTAACGGAAACACTCTTAAAACCTTATTTTCCCTTAGAACTTTTTTCAGGTCTCTGTAACTCATATTATACCAAATGTACTTGACATCTCTGACCATAAAATCTTCTACATACACACTGTAAATACCTATAAACACAAGTTAAATATTATTAGATAAACAGTTTCAACCACACAAAATCAATTTAAATAAATAATTGTACCCGATATGGACGGGAGAAGATCTGGCAAGTAGGGTAGATTCTTTATTAGTATAATACTGTCGTATAGCGAAGGTTGCAATAATACTGCTACAGCGTTCGATATTAACACGGCGATCTAATCAATTGATAATGAAGTTTAATCAGTTAAATACAGGTAATAGTAATAATTAATTGGTTAACACAATTTTTAAAGATTAAATTTACCATGACTGGTACAATATGAGTGATCTGTCCGGTCATTTCGAAAGCAATTACAGACACTGATATGGAATGTGTAACGGCCCCGGCAAAAGCTGCTGCTCCGACTACGGCATAACCTCCTAAATATATTATATTTCACAGACATATTATTGACATAGGAAATTGTTTATTTATGCCGTTTTCAAATTGTTTCATTAATTTTCACCTGGTATGATAGGCGTGATGAATTTCCCGTGTCTAACGCCGCTCGGGAACCACAAGTGCATGAGTTCACCAACTATTCGACCGAACGCAGCTCCGGTTTTGAACACTGGAATGAAACTACCGGATGGTATTGGAATGGTCGATGCTATTATAGAGAACACAAACTGAAAACAAACTTGCTTGAGTAACCGGAGGAAAACTATATTACTGATCATTATGGTAAGTTAAAAGTAATTAGGTATGTTTTCATAATATTACATTATAAGCTATGTAAGCCGATAAACATATGAAAACGTTGGTGTTTTCCGTTCGCCAATGGTTCATCATTTCTGCCTCCTCGATGGTGAACTCATTCTTTGTCCATGTGAAATTACTAAACAGCCCGGTTAACTAAAAACAAAAAAAAAAAAATCAAAGTATTTATAATACACGAAATGAAGCCTGCAATGGGTGTTATATTTATATTATTAATTATTATTATTATTTGTTCTTACTTGGTCGTGTACGTTCAGTTCACCAGCAATATATTTACCGGTGCCTAATGGGAATGTGATTGTCAACGTGAGAAACGTGATGAGACTCGGATATAAAAAACGGCTATAACATAATGTTTGAACAGGCAAATGTAAATATAAAAATACATTTTTCTATTTTGCACGGGAAATATCAAATGTTACAGACGGTCGTGTGATGATACTCACTTACTTCTTCTGTAGGAAAGAGTTCATACTTTTACTCTGTCTCATAAACAAAACGTATTGCCTGTGCGCCCAAACGTAACCGGCTCCGATAATTCCACACACTACCCTACAACGTGGTATAATGGCGTTATGTATTACATTCATATTATATTATACAATGCGCGTAAGGTACACATAGGCATAGACGTAATGTAATGCACCTTAACGCCGAGAAGACGATGTATAAGGACACTCACCCAAGTAAAGCGAAAACGGTCAACTCTTGAGGATCGAATGGATATTCCATAGTGAAATGGGTCGGGAAAAAAGCCTTTACGGTTTCTAAACAGGTTTACACACACATTATTTCACACGATAACAAAAACGTATTATTATATATTACGATTTATTATGATTGGTATATATTATAAATGCTTATTGTAGACGAGGGACTGCTTATGATAATATAATATACTCACCGGCTTTGTTGAACCATACGGCCAGCAGTCGAAACACGGTTGCACTACAGACTGCGGAAAAGAAACCTCTCCAGTAGTTCCTCACAGCGAAGTACACTGTCGTTACTTCGATGCTGAAGAGCACACCTCCTATTGGAGCCCCGAAACAGCTGGCCACTCCGACCGCGCACGCCGCAGCCAGCATTTCAGTGTTCCGCGATTCGTTCTCGTAGATTCCTTTGAACGAGGTAATTACTTTCGTCAAAAGCGTGGCCGTTATGCTGGCAATGTGCACGAACGGGCCCTGCAATTATTTGTCGCATAAATTCCCATAGTCAAAATAATGTGAAAAAAAACCCTGGCCCGGTAAGAAAATAATGCTAAGCTCGTAAAAAGCCCGGTTTGGTCCATCAATTTTATCCTCAAGCCCGGCCGGCCTGGTCCAAAAAATATTGTGAAAAAAAATATAATATTATTATTACGGTATATACTCGTAAATAGCTTTATTATACCCACCAATCAATATATTATTATATTCATTGTGATTGTATCTACTATCTAGTATCTATCCATAGAGTATACTCTATATGTATCTATCTGTACCAACGTCGGTTTTATCATGATTATTTATTATTTTAAATTGTGATTATTTACTGTCGAAGAAAAATCCTTAAAAAGCCGGTCCAACCCTTGATTTATTATTCGAAGTCCAGCCCGGCCCGGAATAAAATTCCAAGACTTAAAAAAGTCCGGTCCAACCCTTTATTTGATTTCAAAGGCCCGGCCCGGCCCTTGCAGGTCTTTAGTAGGTACCCTGCGGAGATTAAATATTTTGTTAAAACAAAATTTCTTTTTTAAATATAATATGTGGCATTCAAACATTATTTTAGATTCTGAGTGGAACGATTATAGTATTGATTTAACAATGATGTGTGTTTGACAAAATTTTTCTTTTTAAATCTAAGATTTTAAAATTGAATACAAGATTCCTTATAAGATTATCTACCTTTATCAAAATAAAAAATGTCTATAAGTAAGTCAAATTAAATTTTTATGAGAGTTTGACATTCAAATTTTTACAATATTGGGTATTCACTCGATTTCTCATATAGCGATATCTTTATTTTGTTGTAATTCAAAAACGAACAACTGTAGATACATGAAAATTTCACTGAATGTTTATATTAGCATTTTCTATACACCATACAATTTTGAAAATATTTTGACTCTTTTTAAGCGGTTTACTGACATTTACAGTTTTCAATTTTTTTAGTTTTTTTTTCTATAAATATCAATTAAGTTCTATCTGTTGGGCTAAAAGGTGTAAAAATTTAATACAAGGCTCCTGATATATTGTTACAATATCAGTTGAAAAATATTGAAAATACATAGGCACAATTTTTTTTTATAAGTATTTTAAGATCGAATTTTGACAAAATTTATCAAATTTAAAATTGAATAATTATTTTGTAGTTAAAAATTTATAAAATGTTCAACTTTTATATCTAAAGATTGAAAATTTAAAACAAGATTCCATGTAAGTAGTTATTTCTGTTACCAAAAAATCTAAAAAATACACAAGCACAGTTGATTTTTATAGTCATTTTAAGTTCAAATTTGGACGAAATTACATATTAAAATCAATATTAATGATTTTGGTTTTTTGTTGCAATTTAAAAATATTATTCGGGGATATATGAAACTAAAAAATCAAAAAATCAAAATATTTTGGCCTATCCATACAATCTACCATAGTATAAGGAATAAGAAGTATGCTCAATGATAAGACTGTGCATATTTTTTTTTATTACCATTGATATAATAATATGTCTATTAAACCTAGACTGACATACCGTCTCCGCTCAGAATCGTTTTTCTTATACAATGATATTATATCATTGAATTCAAATTTAAACAGTAACCTACTATACAGCAGAGCACCTTTTTTAAATTATATTACTTATAATATACAGCATTAAAAAAAAGGTCATATGGCCATCCACCATAACATTCCTTCAATCATACTTAATGTAATAATATGTATATGGTTGTTGAATAAGGCCGAATTTAAATATATATCCAATAGCCTATAGGTACGTATATTGTAATTTTATTTTTGATGATACATTTTATGCATTACTCGAGGTTTGGCTAGTTTGTATTTATTGAAAATTCACATACAAGATAAATTCATGAGGTAATATACTAATATCACACATTGACAAATTTATACTCTCTAAATTCTAATTTTTTAATAATTAAGGGCGCACATACCTCTTTGCCGAGAGGTAGACCCGAACCTAAGGTTGCTGTAACTCCGACAACTTTCGCGATCAACGTTCTCAAGGTGAGAAATTCTTTTAACGCGACGCCTCTTAATATTGTTTTCATCTCTGGTATTCCAGAACCTATATATACAACAAAATATCGACCATTTTAGATTTTTATAAGAGGATAACTTACATATTTGTAATTTCGTACCAATTGATTGAGGCGCAACTAAGTGTACGAATCCTGCTGCGAATGTTATCAAACTGACTGGTAACAGTACCCAAGCAATGTACTGCACATACTGATTGAATGCCATATCTTTGAATAGCCATATTCTTCCTGTCCACAAAATGTTTAATTAATTAATATATTTATATATACTGTTTTAACAATAGGTTTATAATGGTTTGAAACAAAATTACAATGAATCCTATATTTCGATCTACAGTTAAAATTTACTCTGTTAATTAGAAAAATAAATTCATCAATGAAAAAGTTAAATATTATTATCATTATTGTGACTGAATATTATTATTATTAATAATATTATTACTTTGTTACACTTATGTAGTAATAATTTACTAAATTAGGGGACGGAATGGCCGAGCGGTCTAAGGCGTCGGTTGCGACGCAGCCGGCGCCGGCTCGATTCCTTGGTCACGGGCGACATTTTTCTTCGGGCAAGTCACGGTGTCCTGAGAGCAAGTGCCGCCATCCCCCACCCGGGGCATGGCAGACCCCTACGGGTGCCCCATTAGAAATTCTGCCAAAACACAACACACACGTGTAGCAACCTACTCAATCTACAAATCTACAGTTCCCTCCCCACACCCGATGGCCTTTGTTGCCGCGGGTTATCCAATAAAAAAAAAATTTTACCAAATTAATTTAGACTTATCTTCAATGTCCTTCAGTCCATTACTTATGCAATTGTATTTAAATTATGTTTTTAAGCATGTTTTTTTATGTGCAGATATTTATAGTCTACTTCGCTCATTAAGTACATATTTTGGGAAATATTAGGTATATTATCTTATATGTTCGTAATTGTTGTTATTTTATTTTGTTGATATTTTACAACAATTTTACGTTAGTCCATCACGCATTCACATTATATAATAATATTTACCTATCAATTTCTTATCAATTATAATTATTAAATTTTACTTCATCGAAAATTTTACTTATTATATCCTAATTTGACCAATTAAAACTAATTGCAGATTGTAACAATTATAAATAAAGAAAAACAACATACTAAATAAAGATATGAGCAGTACCTATACAGCCAAGTATTTTTATGGTAGGTATATAAATACAAAACTTTTTTTTTTATTTTAAATTTTTTAAATTTTCTTTTAAATTTTGAGATCTATATGATCTAATTATTTAAGTTTAAAATAATGTGAGCCAGGGTTTCCTAAAGTTGTATGGTTATCGGCAAATGATAATATTATTAAGTACAGGAATTTAATAATAGTACTTCTAGAGCAGTGAATTTTGTAAATGTTTATGACTTAATAATACGTCTGGAGTTGTGAAAGGGTTAAACTGATAACAATTTGTACTTGATAAATTATAGATGTTACAGCTAATTCTAACCATAATATTATTATTATTATTACTTTAGAATTATAGCCAAGCCATATTATATTTTCCATCTTCTAACTTATCTAATGTACAGTATAATATATACATATAAATATAATGATCATAACCGTAAATACTAAATAATGTAATGCTAATATATTGTTTTTCTTTCTGTGAATTTGTTTTGTAATGCGTTAATTTAAAGTCAGACTAATAATTTATTACATTATAATTTATTATATAATTTGGACGGGAATAAAAAATTAACCTTTGTCTTGAACCTTTTTCTATTATTATTATTATTATTATTTATGTGATACTTATGGGCTTTTGTTCTGTGTTAGGTATGCATATAACAATCAATACCATTAATCAGTATGCAATGTTGATATCCACCTTGGAAGTATGTAATGTTTTTTATCGGTATTTTTTATCAACGACTATTGAGCCATGGACAAAGACAATTAAAAAAAATATTCATCTTTGGACATTTGAGTAAATTTACTATTGGAATCATTGTTTAAAAAATTCACAGATGGTAATCAGTAGATTATCGCTAACCACAGTCTCACAAATAACTATTCGAAACTATAAAATTACAAAATAAAAAATATAATATTTATGAAAGCTATGAAAGTAAAGTTGTAGTATTGTTAACCAATGTTTTGCTAACTCAATTCTTTCGACGAAGTAATAGGAACAAAGAAACAGGCAAATTAATTTATTTTACGGTCCTGTAAATCACCAATATAAAAAATATATATAAGTACTCTCTTTTAGAATTTTTAACAAGATATTAAGCCTGTGGCCACAGTTCACTTGAAGAAAAATGTTATAGGTATCAGTGTATAAAATTTAAATATTAACCAACATAATTTAGAATACTATATGTACCTACACTATTTATACATATTCGCATATTCGCTGATATAAGATTACATGATTACATGTAGACATGCAGTACGTACCTACATAAAACATAAAACCGCAATTTATCATAAAAATGATTAATGACGATTGAGGTCTGAGAAGGACTAGGAACTAGAGAGGGTCGGACCGTTGGAATTATATTTTATATTTAGGACACTATTCGGTCTAGTAGGCATAGCTACTCTTGTATAATATGCCAATCTTTTACAAATGCAGTACGAATAACATACTATATTATATACATTATACAATTTTATATATCGTCCTATGACTGAGTATGACGTATAACACCTACCCACTGGCTATACTAATTAAACATTTTGTATAATACCTATATAGTTATAGTAGTACCTACTGACCTTCGTTGGTGAAGTCTATACCGTAATCCATGGCAAAACTTAGTACAGCCATGACGAGACCCAATAACGTGAGAAACACCCAATCTTCGCTGAGCTTGGCGAACGAATGGCGCCATACGACTTCTAAAGTGGAACTGATTTTCCCGCCGTACTTGCTGAATTCTTCGTTAGCACCGCCGTGTATGACAGGCGCTGATATGTTCTGTTGCGTTCCTTTGACATAGTCACCCAATTCTTTCGTGTAACGTCCATACATCTGTTCCATAATAATAAAAAAAAAACAAAACACTATTTTTGAACGATTAAACGTACCAAATTAACGAGGACATTGAATTAAAAGCTAGTTCAAATCATAACCATCTATTGCTGCAAGTTATTTGTGTAGTGTAAGGTATCGAAGTTCATTGGGCCAGGTGACTATACAAATGAGTTGCCGGACAGGGGGAACAATTATTATATGAAAACTCGGGACTTAAATTCGTGTCGTAAGATGTGAACAGAAAACTGTTTTTATCAATTCTAGTATCAAGTAGTTGAATAGTAAAAACATATACATATGTATGGAGTATGGACTGTGCACTTCTTATCGTTATTTTATTGCAATATGTAATAGATAATAACTTTATGTTACCTATTATAAAAGTGTTGTTTTATACTATGCATATTCAATTGCAATGTATTAAAAGCCGATAAGAAGTTAAAATAAAATAATATTTGTTAAAATATATAAGTATGTAACAATTAGCATTTCAAAAAATAATGAAAATATTATTCAATTTCCGTTTGATTATAATCAACGTTTTGTTTAGATGTTTTGTTTAGATGTTTTTTTTTTATTATTATTTATTTTAACTAACTATAATAAGTAATAACTATTTATCGCTAATAGAAATACCACTTACTGAATTTTCGTTATTAATTGACCATTTAAATGTATGGTTCATTGTTTGTATGTTTTTTTTTTATTTCAGTAAAATATTAAAAATTTAAATCACTCGTAATAAAATAAATATCTATAATCGGCACGATGTATTTCTATAATAAAATATGTATGATTAGTAGTTATTAAATAAGTATCAAATAATTGAATGTTTTCATATGACCACATGTATGTAAATGTATTGTATAAGAAGTATCTACCTACATAAACATATCAACTATCCATACTTAGCGGGGGTATACATAGTGTATCAATGTATCACAAACATATAGCTAACATATGGCTTTTATAAATATAATATATTTCCAACATTGTCAACGATTTGTGTTGTACTCTGTATAATTATTATATAAGTAAAATTAATCAATATTAGTTAATGATAATGTTTATCTGAAACTTGAAAAAAACGTAATGAATACAAGTAATTAAACAATTAGTACAGAAATAAAATAATTACAGAATTTAAAAAAATACTACATTAGGTATGTAAAGTCAATGTTCATTGGAAGTTGGAACATTGTGAGTTGAGATATGAACATTTTTGTATTCATTTTTTGAAATGCTACATCAAGTTATTTATTTAGCTTGGTTTTAAATAATATATATTTTTAAATGGTAACTTATGTGTATTTTAATAAAATATATTATTACATTACGATTTGTTACAAGTATTTTAATTATCAAACTTTTTTAAATTATAATGATAATATTAAATTGATATTATCATTATTAATTAATAGTTTTTCAACTAAAAACTTTGAATTTCAATAATCGGACATACAGTCTGTAGTATCTATATTATCATATTGTTATACATCTATTTTTAGAAGTTTACTATATAAATAATAAATTAACTTTTGGTTTATCTACTCTCATAGTATGAGTGGTATGACGCGATGTTAGATGGCTAATTTGAGCTATATTGAGGTACTTATACATTTATACAAAACTAATGTTTAACAATAATATTATAATAAATTGTATATGATATATTAATTATTGTGTTAAGTTGGATTAACGTTTTTTTTTGGGACATTTTTATCGTTTTAAATTCGTTTGCATCAACAAACTCACACTATTTTGAATCTTTTTAAACTATTTTTTCCCAACTTTTTCAAAAAGTTTGCAAGAAGCATTTTGTTTTAAATATAAAAATATATATAATTTTTTAATGATATTCGTACCACCTAAAATTAAAAAATTAACTTATGTTTAAGAAAAAAATATTGAATTCTCGTGGAAATATAGTGATTACTGATTAGTATACTTAGGTATCTGACTGTTGTTTCTTTTATATATTTTTATTTTAAAAAATATAAATAGATAATAAATAAAACATTTAACATTTTAAAAATAGGTAGGTACCTACCTATAATATACATTTTTCAGTAATTATAAAATTGATTATAAAGTGTGTGGTTTTTGGATTCAACGTTAAATTCAAACAGTACTAACTATATTCAGTATTCCAATTTCCAGTATTCTTATATATATATATTACCGGCAGAGTTTAGGCGATTCATTCGAAGTTAAACTATACTGTTTTTTTATATAAATTACTTAACAACATTTTTAAATTGGGTTTTCATATGTTACCTACGTACCTATTAAACTTGTTAGGTACAGCATGACCAATTTAAATACAATTTATTTAGATACTTCACCATGATTACATAATATTATGATAATTTATTTATTGAACAGTATTTATCAGGCATTAAATTAATAAATGATAGTCATTATCTATTAATATTTATATTTTAAAAGTTAAAAAACTATAAAAAATATACGCCACTAATACTTATATTTTATTCTGAAGAACTTATACTGATGTAATATGAAATATGAAAATAATTATTTTGATTGTAAAATTTTGAATAAATTATAATCAATTCAAATCAATGTTTATTTTATTAATTCGATTAATAATCCTTAATTATACTCTTATTAAATTAATAAATTAATATTTTTATTTGCCTGAGTATATCGTATACAAAACTTTTACAAATAAATAAAAACAATTATTTAGTAATACCTATAAGTAATTAATTTTAAGTTTCGTGCGAGCAATACTATTTTAGATCTAGGCATCTAGCTGCTATAACATAACATGTAATATAATAAATCAGACATCAGTATTCAGATATAAACACTGTTATCTAATTTCTAGTGTCTACTACTAAATTAACTATAGTAACTCTGAATAATAAATCAATTCGTAAAACTAGGTAAACCGTTTAGAGTTTAGAGCGAAGAGTACAAACAATAAAAAGTCGACCAAACCTCATTCAAATATTCTACATTTTCATTTTCATTTTGTATTCAATAAGTTGTCATAAATTTTATGAATTGATTAACTTACCATATAGGTAAGCATTTTCATAACCTACTACCTACGATCATGAAATCTACAGTTTACGATATGGTAAAAATCATAACACGTAGAAATTATTTCAATACGCTAAACCAAATTAAAATGTAAAATAATAATAAATATATTGGGAAGTACCTACATATGAATGATAAATTTATTGATTCAGTTACTATGGGGAAACCAATCCCACCCTACAGTTTGAATTAAAAAAATAAGTTTAATATAGATTAAATAATGTTATACTGTGAAATATTTTATTTAAACTTCATATATTTTATTGACACTTGACGTACCAATGTAAATTAATTTTAAATTGTCTGAATTAAAATAATACGCTTATCTATAATTCAACAAATAACAATAAGTGTTTTATAATGCAATCAATAAAAGCAAGTAATACCTAATACTAAAATAAAAAATCCAAATAACTAGTTTCTGTTGTATATTTCAGATTTTTATGAGTGTAACTACCTATAACCTATTAATTGAGTAGGTCACTGTAATGGATGTAGTTAATTTGAATTCCATCATAATTCATTGTATACAATAAAAACGATTCTGAGGGAAGGAGAAGTTGGAGTGGATCAGCATCTATTTCGAAGGATAGTTTGTCTGTTTCTCTTATATTATATTTAAATTAAGTTAAATTTTAAATTTCCTTTATACAGTAGGCTAAACTATTTTTTATCAAAAACATTGCATAATATGAGATGTATAAGTTAATATATATAATTTTAAAATGTCGATAAAGCTTTAAAAGGTTCAACACATTTTGAAAATTACATTAAATACTTTATAAAATATTTTATATTGCTAAATTTCAACGAAATTATCTGCGACAAAAAATAAAACTCAATTTTATCGGAAATTGGTGTTGCGTAAATTTATGGTCATGATTTACTACTGTTTTCTTAGGGTTTCCAAATTATTAAGAAAGAAACTACGATTTTCCAATTTTCAGACTTCCCAAAAGTACCAACTAGATTCATTTTTCTACCACAACTCACAAGGTATATTGAAGTTGAAAATTAAAGTATTTCTTTCTACTACAAATAGCTTACATATTATTGCAAAATCTATATACATTAAATTTACCCATTTAAGTAGACAGACTTATATTCGAATATTGTGAGCCAAGACTAAATTCATCTGCGAGCTACTGCTAACCATGCAACTAAAAATCGAATTTCAAACTAGTAGAATTAGTTATACGTACCTAGGTATTTAAAGTTTAGATGAACAGAGTAATGGATCACTAATTAACCGTTTGTTAGGTACCTACCCCTAGGGGCTAGGACCTCAGCCACTCCATTCTAATGATCTTAAATGTAATAACTTACTATTTATTAATTACTCGTTCAAAAATTGATTTTTATATATAAAATTTTGGTTTTGGAATCACTTTAAAATACGTAAAAAAATTTCAAAAACGTACTTGTTATTTTTGAGATAATGTATGTTTATTGTCATTCTGTATACTTATATACTTTTTATATAGTACCAGCCCTCCGATCTAGCCAGGGGAGACCCCTGGACCCCCAGGGTTAGCTAGTATTTTTGTATGGCTTAAAATCATGCACATTTTATACTAATCAATTTATTTACCTCTCTAATAACATAATATAGGGAAAAAGCTTTCCCAAAAATATTTCAAGGGCTATATTCACCAGCATAGCATATTTAATAAATATTGTAAATTTTTATATACACATAGGTATAAATAAGCAAATTTATCAGTTGAATTTTTTTTTATTAATTTAAAACTATTTCTACTCGTTATATTAGTTTAATTAATTCAATATATAGGTACTAAAATTGTAAGTATTTTTCGTATTCAATTAATGAACTGGGGTTTTTTTTATACTATAAATCATTAGCTAGTAGCTTTCTATATTGAAGATGTTTTATAGGAATGTTCTGGTCAGTGAAGGATACGAAAAGTCTATGCATTAAGTACCTATAATTATAGGTTTTATCTGACTCTGATTTCTTAGATTGTCATAATGCATAAAACACGGAGTCGGTCTAAGTATAAATAAACTGGGTCAAGGTGGAAAGAATATCATAATATTATTATAAATATCATATATTTATTGAAATGTTTATTTTGAATTGGCTAATAACTACAATAATAATAATGGATAAACTGCATTTTTTCAAGTAGTGGTGGTCATGTCTGAAAAATTACTGTGTATCGATTATCGAATAATTATTAAAATATTGCACCCATCCCTAATGTCAGTAGGCAGCTGTTGTTTTGACGTGTTGTAAAATTATAATATATTTAAAGGGTACAAGTATTGTGTATACAATAAATTGCACAAGTTGAAATTAAAAACTAAATCTAAATTTTTACTTGCTCATTCAACATACATTTTGACAATTTTACATTTTTGTCCTACCCAGCATAGAGTATTATCTGTACCAGCCAAATTTCAAGGAGTATCACAGAAGATATAACTTGACCCTATGGGATAGCCGCCACTGCTGGTGTCAAGTAATCAAGTAGGTATACGTTTTGTCCATTCCGATAAAATTATATATAAAAATTACTTATAAAGTTATAAATAATTTCTGATGAATCATTTAATAATTTTTGTATTTTAATATGGATCAAATGATTAATACCTTATTTGTTTTGCCTACTCATGTCTCAGTTTCATAGAAAACAATCTTAATATACATATTAAGTACCTAAAAAATACAAATATTATAATAGTGTCTACAGTAAGTCGAGTATCTTAAATAAAAAACAAGTTTAACAAGTGTTAGCATATTCACAAAATAAATTCAATAAGTTATTAGTATTATTTTGTATCATAATTACTATACTTTATATTTTTATAATTAAATTAACTGAAATAGGTACCCTTCTTAAGATAGTAAGATCTGAGTCTATATAAAAAAAAATAGTAATTTTACATGTATTTATAAATTCTCACAGTTATTACAAATTTGATTTATCTGTTTGTTATAATTTTCTCAACGTTTTGAAATCATTTTCATTAAAAGTTGTAACTTGAAAGTTTATTCATTATTAACTTACTGTACTTTGAACAAAGTCCACGGGTGGTGGACTTGGATAAAATGAAGCTAATGCTTTTGTTTCTCGTTCCAAATCGTCGTCTTCGCCTAAAGCAGATTTTCGTCTCCTCATAGAGGGTGATGAAATTTTCGCAGTTTTCCCTACAGTCATGTTTGAGGTCTATTTTTATAATTATTTAGTTTTTATTTTTACTTTTAGTTCATAAGAATTTTTTTTTAATTTTTGATAACACTGTGTCCACATATAGTTACGGACGACTGTGCGTGCGACTATTTGGCATGAATAAACTGTGCACAAAAAAGGGAGTATAAATTGAATAATAACCTTAAATTGGACTACACTGAGGCAATGATGAAACCTACGCCCGTTACTTTACAGGATAAGCTGTACGAAGGATATATAAAGTCTGGCATTAAAAGATATTAAACGGCACAATCGTCTAGATAAATAGTTGGTTACTCTCAGCTTACACGGGATACTATAACTAATAAAATATATACAATGTACCTACTCTATTACCACTCCGTTTCTTTAAACATCGTCACCATGTTTTATCTGTTCAGATAATAACGATTATAGGCAATAAAAAATTGATTCTGAGCCGGTATTTTATAGCGATCTTCGTTAAATCTTTAGTCAACATAATATGAATTAAACAACAGAACAATAAACTAATTAGCACACGTCATGTTACTTATTTGATATATATAATATATATAGGTTCCATTTTAGTATACCTTAATACTGTGGTTATTGTTGATTAGTAAGTAAGTACCTACTATAGTATTATCATTTAATATTTTAAAATATATACTATTGACTAATGCTATGTTCACAACGTAATATATTTTAACTATATTTTTATTTTTGAATTATAATAATAAGGTCCATTTATATTTTGCTTTTTATATCTAGATTGTATTGTATTCACACAAAAAAAAATAGTTCATAATCTAAAGTATGAACTAAGTTAAATTTTCAAGAACACGATATCCCTTTGAATTATAATCTTAAAACCAAAGCAGTAAATAGCGATAATCAACTATTAAATACTTAGAATTATAAATAATAACTGTGCATAGAATGCTTATGAACAATTTTAATAAACCTACTCTAATGAAAAAAATTGGGTGATGCTCTGATGTACAGTATGTTATAAGTGGGTCACTGTAATGGATGTTATTTAATTTGAATTCAATGATATAATATTATCATTGTATACGAAAAACGATTCTGAGCGGAGACTGTTTGTCAACCTAGGATATTAAATATTTTTATATTATATTTATATTGTTTTAATACGGTAGCCGATAAGTTAAATTAATATTATTTGTATATTATCATATTTGTATATAATAATATACTTTAGAAGTTTCAAGTACCCATTAATAATATTTTTAAAATACAAGGTATTTAAAATATTTAAAATACAAACTTGAATTTCATAAAACCCTAAAAAAAACTGTTTATGTAATATTTTTTAGATTTTTTGGTTACAGTATGAACTACTTACGTGGAACCTTGTTTTTTGTTTGTAATCCTTAGATATAAAAATTCTTTATTTTATTAAGCATTTTATAAATGTTTACCTCCAAAATAATTTGTGAATTTTCAATTTGATAAACTTGTCAAAATCTAAGCTTTAAATGCTTGTAAAAAATCTTTCTTATTTATTTTTAATATTTTTAAACTGACATTTTAACAATATAATGTGAGGAGTCTTGTATTACATTTTCAGGTTATTTGACTCAACAAATAACATTTTACTGACGTTTATAGAAAAAAAGACAAAAAAATGAAAATTGAAAATGTTCGTAAACAGCTCAAAGCGAGTCAAAATATTTTGAAAATTTTATCAAGTATAGAAAATGATAAAATTAACATATTATGATGTAAGTTTTATGTATTTAAGGTTATTCATTTTTGAATTCAAACTAAATAAGAAAACCGCTCAATGAGAAATCGAGTAAATATCTAATGTTGTAAGAATTTAAAAACTACAAATAACTAACTTCAAATTTCATAAAATTTTAATTTGACTTTCTGGTAAAAATTTTTTTTGGTAAAAGTAGACAAAGTTATATATAACTATAAGTAATCTTGAATTAAATTTTCAAGTTTTTTGACCTAGCGAAAACTTTTTTATCGGCATTATTTAATAAAAAACCAATATTAATTGAAAATTTTATATGCCTATAATAATAGCTCAACATATCTTCAATATTTTGAAAATTGTACGGTATTTAGAAAATTCTAATATAAACATTCAGAGAAAATTTCATGTATATCTACGGAAATTAATTTTAGAGTTACACCAAAAACCATAATAGATTTTGTCAAAAGCTTATTTTTCGTAAAAATTCCTGTTTCTTCTTATTTTTTTTTGTTTTTCCCGTTGTTTTTGTTAATTTCTGTGCATTTTAGAGAGTTTCAAGGGAATTTTGACCTCCCGAAGGCACCAACTAGATTCACTTTCACATTGGGAAAAATATTGATGTTGAAAATCGAATCATTACTTTTACTACTTATCGTATAAAACACAAACACAAAAACTGAAAAAAATTATCGTTGTAAAATCAATACATTGCTCCACCCAGAATCTAAAAGGTCCGAGAGTAGTTAGTTGTTAAAAATTTGAATAGAAGTGTATCATAGTGACGTTATAGAATCTAGTTATAGGTTAGGTAATTATCAAGTTTAAGCAAATTTCAGATATAATTTAATTTTAAGTTCACGTGGATATGATTACATCATACCTAGTGGCTAGTACCTACTGTATAGTGTGTACAAAATTTTTAAATAGTAATAACTTGTTATTTGGAACTATTTCATTGTACATAAACATTTTTATGACATACCTATAGTATTAAAATTATTAATTGATAGTGTTTTAAGTACATCATATAAATATGTGCTGATTATTAATTTATTATTACAATATAACTTAAACGTATGACAATAATAAAATTTGTAATTTTAATTAGTTCTGCTGGGTTGTTAACTTTTATAGTAATTTGTATTAAAAATTATTATGTAATTTAAAATAGACATAAATAAAAGTAAAATATTTAAAGAAAATAATGGATATTCTATAAAAGGTTAATGCTTGCAATTCTATTATATTTATGTAAACGGATTTAATTACACGACAATTAATGAATTTTTTTTTTTTTTTTTTTATTGGATAACCCGCGGCAACATAGGCCATTGGGTGTTGGTAGGGAACTGTAGGTTTTTAGATTGGGTAGGTTGATACACGTGTGTGTTTGTGGTGGCAGAATTTTTATTGGGGCACCCGTAGGTTTCTGCCATGCCCCGGGTTGGGGGATGGCGGCACTTGTACTCCGGACACCGTGACTTGCCCGGAGAAAAATGCCGCCCAGTGGTCGAGAGGTGAACCCGCGACTGCCAGCGCCGCAGTCGACGCGTTAGACCGCTCGGCCACCTCGTCCCCCATTAATGAATTATTTGCATGTAAAAAATGTATTTTAAAAATGAAATATTATTATTATATTATATCTATAAACTATAACGTATAGTTAACAAAAGATAAACCAACTAGTAACTATTAATATATACATATTATTGAATAATAATTAAACCAATATAAGTTAATTTAGATTTGAAAATAATAACATTTATTGAAAAGTAATTATTAATTGTGTGGAGTTAGTTTTTAAATTATTAATTCTATACACGAAAAGTGTACCTATGTAAATTGAGTATAATTGAAAAATCATTCTCAAAACATTTATTACAATTTAAATTTACATAATAATATATTATTATGGACAAAAACAAATGCCGTAAACAACTGAGCGGTAGACTAGGTATATTATTATAATTTTAACAAAATAAATGACCGGACACATTATACCACATGAACGTTAATGTGTATGCGTTCATGTAAAGTGAGGCGCATTAATTATAAAATGATGTATTTTATTTTTTAAAGTTGTTGAATTTTGTGATTCTATTTCTATTCTATTTGTGATTCTATTTGTTTGTGATTTTTACAAAATGTTTATCCCCCTTTAATATAATAGGTAATTTGGTTTTAAATTAATTCACCAAAGTTTGTACTATTGTTTATAATAGTAATGAATAATAGTTTCAATAATCAGATAATAACAGTTTAAACTTTAAAGTTTAGTTCAGTGGTGTGGTATAATAATTGTAGGGAGATACAATTTTTCAATTTGCACAATAAAGTTTAAAACTTTAATCGTTTACTTAACAATAATATTTGTATAAATCCAGGTATTGATACATCAAAGTTCTATTTGTAATTAAAGTAATTTAAAAATGAACAGCTAATTTCATGAAAGCCTAATAATTAATGACGAACACACAATATTGGTAATAATATTGATTTTCTACATTTACGTATATAAATAAATATGTTGTGTATTAAGAATACAATAAATTAAATTTTTTTCAATATTAAGTTTATAGAATAAATCAATAATACACTCAATTAATTACCTATTTATAAATTGTATTGTTAAAAAAATGTGTTACTAATATTAATTATCACTTACGTATTAAAGCAGCATAATGTTATGTGCACCAAGACTAAATCACATAGTATTATCACGTAGTATTATAAATGTCAATTATTTTGTGTTGTATGATAATCTAATAAATATTTATTATTTTATAACACTTACTTTGTTAGTTTCAATAATTTTGATACAAAATATAAAATGTTATCTATTTGAAACAGCGTAGTTATAAATTATCATTTTATATAACTTTTATTTTTATTTACAAATCTGAAATACTGGAGTCTAAATATTAAAAAAAAACTCTTATTAGTTGAACCAATAGTGGAGGGGCTTATATATTTGAATACACTCATGTTTTCCTCCATATTTTAATGATTACTGTAATAACTTTACAAACAGAAAATCGTGCTAATAAGTTTATAATTATAAAAAAATAAGCAACATTATTCTCACGACTGTTTTTTGGTCTATTGCTTTATATAAATTCAGATCACACAAACACTATAAAAAATCAAGGTCGACTATCTTTTTTAATTATATATATATGACTAATAACATGTTTATATAGGTACGTTAAGACTTGTAACTATAAATCATTTATCATGGGATTGTATCAGAAAAATCTATAGATATTTCTCAGTTATCAATGATGACACTTGGTGTTGGTACAATTGTTGATTCGTTTAATTTGATGTAATGTAATTTTTGTTGATAGGTACTCGAAAATCAGTGCTGACTGCTCACATAGTTTAAACAAATAATGATATAATAAAAATAATACCTTACTTTAAATACAACTTTTTCTTAATTTGAATGTAAATATTTAATTAATATATATACCTATTTCAAATGTGCTATGGATTTGGTTTTTATACAAAATATATCAAATTAATTAATTTTAGATATTATTAGGTTGGCAATGAAAATAATATTTAATTGTTTAGAACTTATTATATTTATGCATGACATATAAAAATAATTTGAGAACAAAAAAATATATTTATTTTTCACATCTTTGGGTTGGTAACGGGAAATTGTATTTATATTTCATTTCATATTATAAAATAAACCATATTAATTCAGTTTTAAATATAAATAAATACTGTCAAGAACAAAGATATTATTATTTATTATAATTGTTGTCCAGAAACCAATCAAGAAAAATAAATAATTTTTGGAACAAGTTTTACCGAACCTGCAAATATCAAAACTAACACTCTTTAGGCTTGTCTTCTCGATTTGTAAGGTAGAGCGCGTATGTAAATTTATTATGTACCTATATATATTACATGTATGTAATTAATCATTTAAAATTAAAAAGACGGAGCCTGCAGTAATACTTAATAAATAAATATATAATATATGAATTTCATTAAATTGCAAATCGTTAAGTTGCGTGGGATTGTAATCTGCAGCATGAACTAAAAATAGGTACCTATAAAAATATATACCTAGCAGACAAAATATATAATAATAACATTTAAAAATGCTTTTATTTAAATCACATACATTTTTAATGAAAGTATACTTCGTATTGTACTATTTAAATGTATTAATATAAACTGTATAATTGTTTAAATAAAAGTAATTTTAAATGTTTTGATTATTTTTTTATAATTATTAAAATGATTTACAGTTGGACATTATTTACTGGGTTTAGACACAGATACGCAATTATGAATAAATAAAACTATTTATTCTGGGATAAATGAGTTTGTGGAGTAGTTTCGCAGTAAGCAAAGAATAAATAATAACTTGAATAGTTTATGTAAGTATAACTTTTTAAAAATAAATAAATAATAATATATAGATTTCATTTTTATTGAATGAGCCATCAGTCACCTATATAGGAACAGCATTTAAACTAACATACCTAATAGTATATTTTGATACTTGTTATTCAGTTACACATAGATATTAGATAGGTACCTACTCAACTACATTAAGTAATTGACTATTTATAAAGTAAATTACTATAAAGGTCGTCATGTTTAGTAATAACAAGAAATGTTGTCATACATCAATAATGTTCGGTCATTAACCGCGGGTACCAACAATACCATGGATAAAAAAAAATACTACACTATATCCGGTTTACCTATTATTCGTATGAAACGTATTATATACCTATGAATTAAAAATCAAATAGCCAGTGCCAAGTCATCATTTCATATTATGTTTGCATATAAAACAAAAAAGATTAAATGCAATTGTTTTATCATGTGAAAAATATCCATATCGTTAGATATAATTTGTTGATCAAAGGCTGAGAACAAGAGTTCATAAAATGTTTTGGACTACCTACAACATTTTAATTTGTTCAGTTTATACTTTATTTCAACGAAGTTAAGCATTTATATAAGATTTTTTAAATCACTGATATCATAATATAATGATTAGCTACAAATATACAAAAAAATCCATATAGCTTAAAAATATTATTTTCTAATTTTTTTTTAAATATTTGATTCAAACCAAATAAAAATTAAGACCAGTACCTAAATAAAAAATGTTTAATTCTTATATAGGCATTATAGATTAAATTAACACAAATCCTACAAGATGTGATTCCCGCTCGTATCGATACGTTTTTATTTATTTTTAACTTTTGGGTTTCGTTCATGGTTTCATGCAATATAGTACGATCTACAATTTTACTATTGATAAATACTGTCAAAATTCATTTTATTTATTGTCAATTGAAGTTTCACACGGATTATAACTTTTGTTAAATACTGAGTTCCTCGTCCTTGTGTTATCGTCTTGTCGATCATCGAAACTCATAGTTAGTAAGCACAACAATGGTTAACAAGATGTTTTAAACAAACAATATATTTGCCCGCAATTAAATTTTATTTTGTACCAGTAAATCTTTTTGAAGTAAGTAATCAACTACCGAGTTGCGCGATTGTCATACAAAATCAAGCAGGTATATTTAGTTTTAGTTGTTAGACATTTAATACTAATGTACGCATTTTAACAAGGTTACTTATACTCACATTATTAAAGTAATTTATAATGTATTGTCTAGTATAATGAATAGGCACTAAATATATAAATATTAATGCAAAAAAAACAACGACTATTGAGTAATACAATATATTGGGTAGGTAGTGTACCAAGTGATAATTCTTAAATTTAAAATTGTAATCGTTTTCCTATAATCCTGACGTTTTTTATTAATTCCAAAAATTAAATAGCAGTTATAATATCATCTATCGTCAAATAGTAGGTAGGCATATGAAATACAATTAATATCGATTTTAAAAGTTACACAAAGATGAAATGTATATCTAGTTTTTTTTACCACCGCGGTATCATTATGTTTATAATGTATTTTCAGTTATTGTACCTATACCTAATATATAGTACCTATCTACATATTATTAGATTTATTATTTTTATGAACCTATGTACCCGTAGGCTATATAGTAGGCTACCAATTTTTAACAAATACTAAAGATCATAATAGGTATTATAGGTATTTATATTAGGTATGCAGATTAAAATCTTCCTGGCAGATGTGGTAACGAATGTAATTGTTTCCGGTCGTATAATGGCTATTGGCTGAACATCATTATACAACTTGCCTGTATTAAATTACGGTGTTATAATTTCACGTATCAATATCAAATTTTTTTAAAAAAAATGCTGGCCTATTGCCGCAAGGTAGCAGCCGTCAACACCGTGAAGGCGTGAACTATCTACGATAAGCATACCTAATATGTCGATATATAGTATAATATTGTATTAGCAATTACAGGGTGTATCAAGTCGATTTCCGATAGCTTTACAATGAAATTACATTTGGATAACCGAGGATAATTATCGAGAAACACGATTAAACCCTGTATATATCAAGTTATTACAACAGTTGAAGTAGCCAAGTGGGCATCGATGTATTGTTTATGATAATACCAAATATAATAGTTAAAATATCAAGTGATTGTTGTTATTAAATTTGAATGTTGTACGCATTAAAACGTAAATTAAACTTTTTTTTTCAAACGATGAATTTCATTTTTGAAAATTAAATGTACTTATCTGTGTTATTCAACATTTATTTATTTTTATTTAATTCAGCTTTCTTATTTAGGGTTCATTAGCTTTATACATTATGTTTTACTTATTTATGTTAACGATTCCATTACAATAATTTAACGTTTAATATTTTATTATATACTTATTAGAATTTTTAATAATAATATAGTAATCAAGTAACTGGAAACAAAATATTAGCGAAATTAATACAAATATATCATATGTATCCTATATTTACAATAAGGTGCTGGAATTAGTTGGGTAAAAACGTCATAAGAGACAATGAAGAGATACTATCTTGATTTATATTCGAAGAGTTGTCGATGAGATATTTAATACCTAGGTATTAAAAAATCAGGAATTTGGTACCTATAAATGCGTCAGTAAAAATCCCGATTTTATTTTCAAGTTGTTTTTTTCATCTAACTCAATGAATATCCGGTGAGTAACTTGTTTCTTCTCATTTCAAAAATACGTGGTCTTGTGCGGAGGTGGTATAGTGGGTGCGCGGGGTTTGGAACTACACGGTGTAATCGATACTTATATATGAGAAACTAATTATTAACTTGTTAGGTAATTCCAATGACGAATTCCAATCCGGACAATGTATTGGGGAAATAAATACCAGATTGGGATTGGATGTTCCATTACCATCATTTTTATTTTATCTTCTGGGCTGGATCGTAACCTACGTATTCTAAGGAAGCTCAAATATTGGCATTTTATTAAGATCGTGTCAACGACCAACGTGTGAATGTGTGATAAGTTAATTAATATTTAAGTGTGCGTAATATATTATTGTGGCACCGCAATTATTATTGTGGCGCAGTTCTCATTCGCATACATAATATACACATACAAGTCACCTAAATCTCGATAAATTATTTGTTCATCTTTACACCACCTGGAGTCCTCCGAGGTGGCACATAACTCCAGTCTGTATAGATGACGAGGAATCCCTAACAATTTTCAATCGTCCATTTACTGCACCTTTAAATCTTCATAACCGCTTTGAGATCATGCCTGTCTGATTAAATGAAGTCATGCCAAAAAAAGTATTACTTGACTATAGACAGAAAATAGTACCTACGCCTATACTATATTTTTAATTCTAACATGAGCGCATCGCCATCTATTTTAGTTTTTACAATAGCTAATTTCATTGGTATTATATTTTATTGTTTGAAAGTCTGTAATACACTTGAAGGTATTATTTATTTGCTATGCACCTATTATATCTTTCAAATTTATCATTATTATTTAAAATCGTCTGAAAATAATTATTAATTATATATTTCGTGAAGTTTAGATTTCTGGATCTGTGAACTATGTATACCAATCCACAGTCAAAATAAAACAATTTTGTTTCTCAAGAGATGTTAAAATAAAGTTTTTTTACTTAAAATATTCGTAACCGGATTGACAAGTTATAAAAATGATACAAATTATTAAAAAAAAACAATAAAATTAAAGTAACTATAATATAGGTTATTTATTATATTTTAGTACCTTTTACCTATTATTAATAATACCTAGCATATATTTTATTATACTAAATATTACAACAGGATACAGTAGAATTGCTTATTGCTTATAATGTATAATATGTTTACCTTGACACTTTTAGTAAATTATTTCATTTAATATTTAACATACTTTTTATTTTAATTTTAAAATCGTATGCAACAATTAAACTAATTACCTATTAATCATTTTCAGATTCCATGTTGTGTGATTTTTAGATTCTGAGTGAAACGATGAATATATTGATTTTAAAATGATATGTGTTTTTTTTTTTTCTAATTTTTTTTTGTGTCTGTCATCACTGTTTAGGGCAGTAAAACTGCTTCAATTTTCTTCAACAGTATCTTGTTCGATGGGAATGTGAATCTAGTTGGTGCTTCGGGAGGTCAAATTTTAAAATTACCAATAGTTTTCACAAGCGCCGGGAAAAACAACATACAAATTAAGAAAAAAAGGTAATTTTTACGCAAAATCGGTTTTCCACAAAATCGATTTTGGTTTTTGGTTTAAAACAAATTAATGTATATACATGCAATTTTCACTGATAGTTAATATTTGAATTTTCTATACACTATAAAATTTTCAAAACATTTTGATTTGTTTTGAACTGCGTTAAGGAACATTTCCAGTTTCCAATTTTCTTAGTTTTTTTTTCTACGAATGTCAATAAAACTTTATTTGTTGAGTAAAAAAGTTTGAAAATGTAACATAAGGCTCCTACTATATTATTACAATAGCAGTTGAAAAACATTAAAAATTCTTAGTCACAATTTTTTTTTATAAGCATTTAAAGTTTAAATCTTGACAAAATACGGAAAAATCATGAAAATTTGCAAATTATTTTGAGTAAAAGTTTTTCTTTTTAAATCTAAGATTTTAAAACATAATACAAGATTACTCTCATAAGTTTATCTACCTTTATCAAAAAAAAAGGCCAACAAGCAAATAAAATTACATTTTTATGAGCGTTAGAAGTTCATAATTTTACAATATTAGATATTCACTCGATTTCTCATGTAGCGGTTTTGTTATTTTATTGTTATTCAAAAACGAATAACTGAAAATACATGCAATTTTTACTGAATGTTTATATTTCCATTTTCTATACACCACGAAAATTTGAAAATATTTCGACTCTTTTTGAGCTGTTTACGGACATTATCAGTTTTAAATTTTCTTAGTTTTTTTTTTCTATAAATATCAATACAATTTTATTTGTTGGGAGAAAGAGCTTGAAAATTTAATGCAAGATTCCTGATATATTGTTACAAAAGCAGTTGAAAAATATTAAAAATACATTGGCAAAATTTTTTTTTATATAAGCATTTAAAGTTTGAATTTTGATAAAATTTATCATATTTAAAATTTAATAATTATTTTGTAGTTAAAAATTTATAAAATTCTAACTTTTATAGCTAAGGATTGGAAATTTAAAACTAGGGTCAATGTAAATAGGTTAATATATAAATGACTTTATTCACAATAATATCATCAAATATACTTGGTAATATCATATGCTAACTGACCGTTTTCGCTCAGAATCGTTTTTCTTATACAATGATATTATATCATTGAATTCAAATTTAACACCATGCATTACAGCGACCCACTTGTAACCTACTGTACAGCAGAGTAACTTTTTAGCATTAGAGATAAATCATTGGAGGATACTAACATTTTAAGGGACTCGACAAGCTTCAATACCATTTCCATTTGTTCAAAATTTAATTTTTCACATTTTGATTATGATTAATTAGTATAACTACATGTTGTAACTCATTTAGTTTATCAGAAGCTTTGCTTATAGAGATTAATTAAACAAAAATATTGAAGTTTATAATTGTATCTTTGTAATTTCATTGATGAAATAAAAATAAAATTTAGAAAATATAAGAAAATGGAAGTAATACTTAGTAACTTCGTATATTAAAAAAATATATTTAAAAATTTTTGAGTAGCTAAATTAATCTTTATTTTTCAATGTAATAATTTATCATAAAACACTCACACTAGTTACCCATTACTCATAAAAATGTAATATCTTATTTATTACAACAACCACATCATTATCTCCACATTTAAACTTATTTGATGATTTCAGAATAAATTCATTCTTAAATTTAAACAATTTACTGTGTTTTAACATTCATTATTTATATAATATGCATTTATTATTGTATTGTATTCTTTTTTTTTTTTTTTTTAATTGATCTTTTTAAAGCCCGGCGACTATGGCCATTAGCTTGATTGTAGGGTTTATGATTGTAGGTAGTAGGGTTTGAAATTGTAGGGTTATTACACGTGTGTGTTGTGTTTGGCAGAATTTCTATTGGGGCACCCGTAGGTTTTTGCCATGCCCCGGAGTGGGGGGATGGCGGCATTTGTTCTCCGGACACCGTGACTTGCCCGGAGAAAATTGCCGCCCAGTGGTCGAGAGAATCGAACCCGCGACCGCCAGCGCCGCAGACGACGTGTTCGACCGCTCGGCCACCTCGTCCCCCTGTATCGTATTCGTTGGATACTTATAGACATTAGATTCTTAAATAACATGCAGTAATTCAAACTATTTTAATCGATTTAAGTCATTCAACAATTTCCTTTTATGGATTTAAAGATTTTCCAATAGGTATATAAATTACGTTAATTAATATTAATTATTAACTACATTAATTAGTTAAATATTTTATAGATACGTACAATTTACAGTACCTACCTATTATACAAACTTTCGGAAAGTGATTAATATAATACCTCATAAAAAAGTTGTTTTAAAATATCTTTATGTGACCATGTTAATATGTCTAAGTATAAATTAAAAAAATAATAGTGATTTGATAAAAAATTAAAACGTACTCGTATATCAATATTTAATATTACCTCATTTTTCTAAAATTTTCATTTTCGGGTAAAATCTGTTTAATTAAATTTATTGTTTGTCTTTGTATGAACTTTTTAGACGACTAGTCTTACGATTTTCATAAAAGAAGTTCATTTGCCAAATGTACGTGCACTGTTTTGTCATGCACGTTCTATGTACCTATTACTCCTATGTATTATACATTTATACATACATATTGTATTAAAACTGTCAGTACTCAGTAGTATAACAATCTTTAGTCTAGTCGCTTTCTGTTAATTCTTTTAAGGTGTCTGGGTCAGTCAGTCACAGTTAATTATGTACATCATCATTCAATTCTATCCATCTCGTACTTCTTATTTAACTATACCATTTGGCTTGATTGCATTATTTTAATATTGAATATAATAATTTATTATTGTAGTATTTTATATATTTATTTTTACTTTGAAAAAAATATTTAAAGTAATGGTTAACTTGCGAGTAAAACTCCAATTGTTAGTTTGACATCATTAATTTATTTTGAGGTAAAAATCTTTGAACAATTACACACCAACGTATATTCTTGTGGAGAATAAATGCTAATTTCCCGTCATAAAACAATCATTTTTACACAATGAGTTCGTTTTTTAAAAGTAGTTCTATATTACCATTACCAATAATATTAAATATTTCAGTTTTATTTTGTGGGAATTTCAAAGTGTTACTCTACTAGGACTAGACATTTAGGCGTTGTTTTTTCTTAATTTTATACTTTCACAGAATGAGATTTTATTTTATTAAACTAACAAACAATTAAATGATCAGTCAAACATTATTATTTAATATTTAAGTTAAAATAAATGGTTTAACTTATACAAAATGATTTTGAAAATAAAGACGAATAGATTTCAAATAAAGTAACAATAAGTAGATTATCAGCTTTAATAGCTTAAAGTTTATTAAAGTGAATAAGTAAAGAATTACGTTGAGATAAAAAAAATCTTCACCACTTCATTCTTCTTATTCAAGCTTACTATATTATACAATAACATTTACCAGTTACTGGTAAATAATTTATTAAAATAATATTGAACTCACATTCAATATTCAATAATTCAATGTACCTAGGTATATTATATAGGTATTAATGTATCATATTATATAGATTACCCTCGTTGTATTAAATCATATAGATTATATTGCTCTATATTATTATGTAGTGCATATTCTAATTAGAATTTAAATGGTTACAAATATAATTGTAATTATAATTAAAAATTATAGCAGGGACTTACAAATTTTCAGTAGCTTCCATAATATTAGACCATATAATATGATTAAACCTAAAAGGATTTAATTAATATACCATTTAACATTTTAACACATTTAACACTCTTGAAAAAAATAAAATTAATTGTCAACAAAAATTATAACTTATGAACTTTAAGCTATCATTTATTTTTAAGTAATAAATATATATTTTGTAAATTATTGATTATTTAAAATAAGCAAATACATTATTGTGAATAAAACACAAATTGTAATTTGTAGTCAAACTATATTAGTTACAAATTACTGAATTTGTAAAACTTTTTTAAAATTGTACTTCAATAAAAACATAAATATAAAATTAAAAAGCAATTACTGAAAATGTTGTAATTAGTTTTTACTGTCTTTTCGTATAGGTATAAATGTATAATAGGTTGTTTTAATCTAGACACTCTTATACTAGTATGCACATAAACTTGATAAACATCGTATAATATTTTTTTCTGTATAGGTTTATTTTCATTATATTTAGTTGACAACGTATGCAAAGATAATTAATTGTTATATAACACATAGTCTTAAGTTGTATTTTTGTGATATAAAATCAAAAACGTTCAACATTCGAGAAACTATATTTTAACTTTAATATTTTTAGGATAAAATTAGGAGTGTATAATCCATTGTTAAATAACACAAACCATGTAACGTAGATAATTGGTTATTACTTATAAACAAATAGTGATATTTACAATCCTAAATAGAGCTACTTGTAAAAATATATTAAACATTCATGATTTAAAATAATTTTAACGATATACATTATACAAGTATTATGTGAAGATAAATGAACTACTTTGTATATGATTTCATTTTTGTTGTACCGAATCATATCTAATCATACTTAACGATATAAGTTATCAACAAATACAAACACCAATAATGAATAACTAACCAACTATACTACGTTGTTTTAATACATTTTTTCCACAAATATAAAATGAACTCTAAACACTTTTTAAACAAACTATATTCGAGTAATGGACCTTTACGGCAATTAGAATTTATTTTATTCTTTTTGAATCAAAATAAATTTGGCATATGCAGTTTAAGTTATTAAATCATATTATATAACATTTTATTTTGATAAAATCCGAGTTTACAATTTACATCCGAAATAATACTTTATGGCTTTATAGACTTTATAGCTAATGTAACACGAGAAATCGATATTTTATTCAACAGATAATTTGGTTATTAAACAGCCGATTTCTAGAAATTGGTAATTTTTTTTTTTATTTGATAAAAATCGAGTATTTACAATCTGTAATATTTATGTACAACAATAAGTAAGTTTGATAACGAAAAAATAAACTTGATGGTACAAAACATGAATGGCGTGAGGAGCGAGGCCCACCAGTGTGGATACCCTTAAATTGGTAATTATATCTAAATTATTGAGTATTTAGTATTATTAATACAAAAAACATATAGCTCGTATCATTTATTAGCTGTTACATTATTTAATATTTAAATTTATTATAGAAAATAGTGGGACTGCGATCTAGAATCTAGATCTGCTAACTAAAATTAATTAGTTCAATAAACGTTGTATATATTAAATAATAATTATATATCATACAGAATAGGTATACCTAATAAGTTGTAATTTTAAATGTTAATACAAAAATGAATGAATGAATAAAATATTTCTAAATAAAACTTTAAGGTAATTAGTTTGGTTTTTATGTAAGCTATGTATACATTTATAAAACAATAAATATCGCATTTTGTTAAATTTAATTGTATAATAAAATTGACTTACCAAAGTATGATGGTATTCGTGAGAGTCCGGAGGAATCCTTCCGTTTTCGTTATCCATAATTCCTAGTTATAATAACTTACAATAACATTAATTAATATTTAAAAGAAACTAAATTATGTAATTTTAAATTTAAACTTATTATTAAAAATAATAAAGTAAAGTAATAATTATTTTACGTTAGTAGTTTTAACTTATAAACAATAATTAACAGGGAGAGCACACACGACAGTTCTTCACAACGATGACCACATGACTGTTGGTAATCCGTGGAATACATTATCTATAGTTGTAGGTAATACCGTTACAAAACCTAAGGGAATGTATCGCATTTCAAACAGTTATCTTAAATAATAAACTTACTATTAAATTTTATATAGCAATAAAGTATTTATTTTTAATTAATAAAATCGTTTTAAACGAGTTATGTTACCTATAGTATATACCTATAGGTACCTACATTTATAAACGTTAATCCATACAAATAAAAAATATATTGTTTAATGTATGCCTCTTTTATAAAAACGAATTGGATAGAAATTATATTTGAAAAATACCAAAATATTATTAACAAGATTATCTATTGAAAATAAAAATTTCAAATTATTGAAACTAATAATTGATACTTTTCAGTATGTACACAAATAAAATATATATATTATATACCTATTATAGAGACTATTTTATATTATTACACTACATAATACTGATTATTAATTAATTATCATTATATCATATTTTGATATTCAGCCATTTTACAATATACCTAAAAAATATATGTGTTCATAGTAAAATAAATATAATTAACTAATTTTCAGTTGTACATTTATTGCTTGACAATGAATCTAATATGAAAGCCGTATTTAGTACGATGCTAATGGTTTTTTGTCATTCAAATTTTACATATAGACTTATATATATTATATTTTATATTTATATAATAATAATAATAATGCGTACATTTGTAAATAAGAAAATATAATAGGTACATGATAATATGTTATTTGTATACATAGTTTAACTAGGTAATAATGTACTATAACATAACTTATAAGATAAATAAAATTTCAGTATGAATTATAACTCGGTCAGCATTTTAATGTTTTAAATAACAACAAGAATAATTCCACTTGTTATATGGTTTTAATAATAATTCCACATACGAGCTAACGCTTCATTTTAACATAATATAGCATTGCTCAATCATGACATTTTAATAGTTCGACAGTGAGAGTGGTTACGATTTCAATACCAACAAGTATTATTAATATTTAATTTAATGTAGATTCACACAAATGTACAGTAGGTACCTATAATTTTATTTTTTCGTATTTGGTACTTATTATTACGTACTTCAGAAGTAAATACGCGTATTTCGATCGCGAAAACAAAATAGTTAATTATAATATCATTGCAGTTAAATTCATATTTTTTTTTTATTCTACTATGATGATATTATAATTTAGGTAACTATAATTTCAGTAGTACCTATACATTATGTTTATTTAATACATCATTAATAAAAATGATTAACCATTATACGTCATATTATTTAATAGGTTTATTATATTATACCTAATATACAATATATTAGTATAAAATTCTTGTTATAATATAAAATCTACATATTACACTATCTTACAATAAAAAAGGATGGTTTTATATCTTTATTGACTACAGAACACAAGGGTGATACGTATAAATTTATTAATCTATGCTTATTATACGTTTAGCCGTGTAGGACGGAGATATGTGTAATTTTATAAAACATTCATTGTTTTCACATTATAGTCCATTTAAATTGTTTTTATAGTTATTTAGCTTATATTATATATTTATATCTGACTTTTTTAAATATATTAACAAAATAATAAAAAATAATAATAGGTAATATATTTAATATTAAAATTAAAAAAACATATTTTTACTATTACTGAAGATTAAGTCGTCCAAAAATCGTAATACTCAATTATAGTTTCATATTAATATATTATACAATTAACATAAATATTTACATATTTTGACTTTCTTATTACATAAAAATCCACTCCCTAATTATTACAGTATTCGATAAAAAACGATTGTGATCAGAGGATCAGTGTGACAATTAGTAATTACTAATTATATGTAACAATAGGTATATATTTTTATATTTATATATAGAAATTAGTATGTTTAATAAATAATATTATATACCTAATTTGAAATTAGATTCATAAATTATGTTTTTGTTCAATAGTGAATTGAATAAATATAAATTCATACATTTTAATTTTTTTAGGGGTTATTTTGAAATTGTATTCGTTTTTGTGGTGTTAAACAAAATGTGAGAAAAAAATAGCTTAGGAATAGGGTATTTTGGTGGTTTTCCAGCGGTGTTACAAAACTGTTGAGAAAATCGAAAAATTACATCTTTAAAGTACCATATTGCTTCAATTTTCTAAAAGATAGATACTATACCTATGTTGAAATCAAAGCAATAATTCTGGTAGAAATTTTGTTTACAAGAGAAAAAAAATTTAAAAAAAACATCATTGTAAAATCTCTAGCTTAAGTTAACTGTAAATGAACATAATATGTATGATGCAGGTACCTATAGGCTAGGTTATGTGTGGTTATGATCAACATAGCAGAAACTATTTATACTTATATTTATTATTATTTATTCGTTTATGGAAATTATGTTTTGTTTGTTTATGAGTAAATCCTGTAAAAAAGATTCAGATTGTTATCGAACAATAGTGGCCCCCCCTGCAGGTCTATCTCTTTATAATATAAGTTTAAATCCTACAAACTACAACTATTATATAAATGCTATATCATTGTGAATTATGGTAGGTACCTGCATTGTATATATGTACAGTGAATGGTCAACCCCTTTAAAATTTTTGAAAGCAATAAGAATACCTGAAGACATATAATTATATAAAACAAATAATAAGCATAACTATGCTTGTGTCAGTTTGCGGAAGTCATGGACCGATGATAATAAGCATTTAGACATTTAATAAGATATAACTAAGAATTAGGAACATAGTTACAAATTACAATAGGTACCTAGGTAATACAAATTACCAAATGTACATTAAAACCAAATAAGTAAACGTTTTCAATTGACATATGTTTTAAATCAATTTTAACTTTTTAAAGGTAATGTCGTACCTACCTATTGCCGAATTGAAAACTATTTCCAATACATGGGACGTAGGTAAGTCTAATTGGACTTGCGTTTTTAGTAAACATGACAGAAAAAAAGTAAGATGATAGATTTTATACTATATTGGATAAATAATAAACACTGTAATCTTGGACTTTTAGTACCCACTACCTAGGTATAGGTATGTATTTTATTTCAAATAGTTTTAATTTTTAATTAATGTTTATCTGCAATTACATTATATTCTAATTTTACTTTAATCGTTATAATATATGTATATAAGTATCGTATAAAATATATAATTATGTTATATTCTTTCAACCTAGGTACGTAAAAAGAAATAACTATTAGGTACGTAAATTGCAGTCAATTATCCATCAGCCAAAAAATAAATACTTATTAAGATTTGATAATTCTTTAATTTTAGCTTTTAAAATAAACATATTTAATGAAGTGTTGTAAAATAAAAAATAAAAACCTAAAAAGATCATTTAGTTCGTTTTTATTATTTGTTGGCTAACGCCAACCAACTACTAACTGATAATAAAGTATAAACAATAATTTTATGTTGCCTATAAAATAGAATATAATGTTACTATTTAAATTTGTTTTTACTCCAATTTGCTTTTTATTTTTACAAACAGCAAAATATGTTGGTGGTTTACTTCAAAAAAGTGTGTTACACATGACTAACATAAGGTATATACAATAACAACAATTATAAATAAATTCTACTATTACGAACTGCGTAGGTATATACTTCACGAATTGCAATAAGACATTATACACTTTATCTCAATAAATAGGCTGACATTGAACTATATATTATAAGCTGAACTCATTTTAACCGCAATTTAATGGCTCGGATTTAATATAGACATAATATGTTACGTAGGTAGGTACTAGGTAGGTACCATTTTAATCCAAAATATATACTACCATATTTCTGTATAATAATTATTACAGTATCTAGTATCTACTACCTATATCTATAATCAATGATATTACTTATAAATTATAATGGATATAGGTAATATTATAATACCTATACTATATTTACTTATATTAATAGACACACAAACACACACTACACACATATTACATAAATAATTATTCATAGATATTCACGATTTTATTGCAGAACTTTTTTAGTAAGTATTTATGCTATAATTTTATTTATTCAGACATTCTATCTCATTTATTATTTGAGCCCAACTTTTGAAATTAGGTACCTATATCCTATTTATCATAACTTCGTTATGTCGTTCTTTGTTATTCAATACAACAAAATAAACGACGTATACAATTATATATACTTACAAGTTGTATACTTCGTCCTTTTGAAGTTGTCATGGCGTGAGACGGGAGTACACAACATCGGTGGTGGATCTAGGATTTCTTTGTTTGAGAGAGGGGAAAAAGTTTTTAAAAATAATATTAGCTGCATTATATTAATAAAATAAAAATGTAAATATTGTCAATTACATACCTAATGAAGAAGAGATGTGTGTAGAATATATCAGTAAATATATAAAAGGGCTATAAAAAAAAATGGCCAAGTTTATTGGCCTAGGTCCTGGGTGATAAATGATAATTGATAGGCAAATGCGGGGAAGTTACAAAGTAAAATTATAATATAAATGATATTCAGTACATATTTTAATACGTTTATTATTCACTATTTATTGAAAAAATTAATTCAGTAGTTAAATAGTTCATAGATAAAAATGTAAGTATTATGTTATATTGTTATAATATATACCTAATCATGGTCTATGTAAATAACTAATATAGGTACCTAGGTACCTAAAGTCTACACTACAACAGTGCAGTCGAACCGTGCTACCCAATTATCTGAAAGGTCATCATGATAAACCGTAAACGTAGATACTCATATCATATTTAGTCTAAATTAAAGAATACATATGGCCAAATCGGTTATTATCGAAAACGACGAAAACTATAATAACTGATTAAATTAAATTGAATGTTTATACTAAAAGAGGAACTCATATCCGTAATCCTTCATACTAACTCATATGTATTAACGATTAACAAACATTGAAACATATTTTACATATTACATTCAAAACCATCTTCGTGAATACAAAATGATGGACGACCGTCGACCGTGTTTTCTCCGTTTATTCACTGTAAAACGGGAAGTGACGGTAGCACATTCGTAGACATATTACTTAACTATTATGTTTACAATTAAGTCATTTAACAACCACAAGGATTGAAAGAATAACATAAAATACCTACAATTATTAGGGGCTGGTAAATTTGAGTACCTTAAATGCTAATGCTAATGGCTAAATCTACCTATTACCTACCTACTGCAAGTATTGGAGTCAGTGCCGTAAAAACCGGGTGTGCAAAGTGTGCACCGCACACAGGCCTCGGGCCTCATAATATATCGAAGGGCCTCAAAAGATCTAAAGACTAATATTAAACTAATATAAAATTATTAAAATATATAAATTATTTATTATTGATTTGGAAACGAAACCAATGTATTTAATTTTTTTTATATAGCATGGAGTCGTGATCACTGTTTTTAGATTTTGAGAGGAACGAACAAAAGTATTGATTTTACAAGACGTGTATAATTTTTTTCATTTCTGTCGGTCATCAACATTGGGTAGTAAAAATATTCCGAATTTCAAGATCAGATTTTTTCTGTTAGAAAAGTGAATCTAGTTGGTACTTTTTGGAGATCGAGACTGAAATTTTAGATTCTGAGTGGAACGATGAATGTATTGATTTTACAATGATGTGTGTTTATTAATTTTTTTTTTTTATTTTTTTTGTATCTGTGTACACGATAAGTAGTCGAAATAATGCTTCGATTTTCGATATCAGTATCTTGTTCGATTGGAAAGTGAATATCGTTGGTGCATTGGGGAGGTCAAAATTTAAAATTCCCAGCACTTTTCAAAAGCGCCAAGAAAAACAAAAGAAAAATGAAGGAAAAACGGGAATTTTTACGCAAAATCGATTTTTCAGAAAATTGAATTTGGTTTTTGGTGTAACTTTAAAACAAATGACCGTAGGTACATGCAATTTTCACTGGTTGTTTATATTTGCATCTTCTATACACGATAACATTTTCAAAATATTTTGATTTATTTTGAACAGTTTAGGGACATTTTCATTTTTAGTTTTTTTTTAGTTTTTTTTCTAGAAATATCAATAAAATTTTATTTGTTGGTTGCGAAAGCTTGAAAATTTAATAGAAGGCTCCTAATATATTGTTTCAAAGGCAGATGAAAAATATTAAAAATCCTTAGTCACAATTTTTTTTTATAAGCATTTAAAGTTCAAAAATTGACAAAATATGGAAAAATCACGAAAATTAGCAAATTATTTTGAGTTAAGAATTCGTAAAAATTTTTTTTTTGAAATCTAAGATTTGAAAATCTAATACAAGATTACTCATAAGATTGTCTACCTTAATCAATAAAAAAATCTCTACCGGAAAGTCAAATTAAATTTTTATGAGCGTTTGAAATTCAAATTTTTACAACATTGGATATTCACTCGATTTCTCATGTGGCAGTTTCCTTTTTTTGTTGTAATTAAAAAACGAATTACTGTAGATACATGAAAATTTCACTGAATGTTTATATTAGCATTTCCTATACACCATACAATTTTGAAAATATTTTGACTCTTTTTGAGCCGTTTACGGACATTTTCAGTTTTCAATTTTTTTAGTTTTTTTTTCTATAAATATCAATAAAGTTTTATCTGTTGGGCCAAAAAGTGTAAAAAATTAATACAAGGCTCCTGATATATTGTTACAATAGCAATTGAAAAATATTAAAAATACATAGGCACAATTTTTTTTTATAAGCATTTAAAGATCGCATTTTGAAAAAATTTATCAAAATCTCGAAAATTATCAACCATCGTAATTAATAAATTATAAAATGTTCAGTTTTTATAGCTAAGGATTGCAAATTTAATAAAAAGATTCTCATAAATAGTTCATACTGTAGCCAAAAAATCTAAAAAATATATGAACACAGTTATTTTTTACAGACATTTTAAGTTCAAATTTGGGACGAAATTACATATTAAAAAACCTATCATACCTATTTTCGTTATTTTGTTGTGAGTGTATAATACTATTCGTGGGTACTTGAAACTTCTAAAGTACACTATATTATATATCTATGATAGTATCAGGGTTTGTTATTGATGTATAACGTGTTATAAGTACCTAATGGATAATGTGATATGATTATTTTTTGTACAATTTTTTTTTTAAACATCGAATTTTGACAGAATTTTTCAAAATCTCGAAAATTATTAATCATCGTAATTAATAAATTATAAAATGTTCAGTTTTTATAGCTAAGGATTGAAAATTTAAAACAAGATTCCACGTAAGTAGTTAATTCTCTTACCGAAAAATCTAAAAAATATACAATCACAGTTTATTTTTATAGTCATTTTATGTTCAAATTTGGACGAAATTACATATTAAAAAACCTAGTTATTTTGTTGTGATTATATAATATTTTTCGTTGGTACCTACTTGAAACTTCTAAAGTGTACTATTATATATCTATATTCTATGATAGTATCAGGGTTTGTTATTGATGTTGATGTATAACGTGTTATAAGTACCTAATGGATATTGTGATAATGTGATATGATTAATTTGGAATTTATTAAAGGTCAATTTTTTTTTTTAATACCATAGATATGTATATAATTTGTCTTAAACCTAGATTGATATACCGTCTTCGCTCAGAATCGTTTTTCTTATACAATGATATTGAATCATTGAATTCAAATTTAATAGCATCCATTATACAGTTACCCACTTGTAACCTACTGTACAGCAGAGCGACATCCACTTACCCACCTTTTTAGTTTTAGATATAACAAAGCGTCAATAAAAAAAAAAATTATCATTTTTACCTAAAACCAAAAATTTTATTTTTGGTATAACTCGAAAACTAATAACCGTAGACCATTGAAGTTTTCAGCAAATATTGATATTAATATTTTCAATAAATTACATTTTGAAAAATTTTTACTCTTTTGAGTTAGTTATAGCCTTGAGAAATTGTTTTAAAATTATAGATTATTTTAAATTAAAAAATTTTTTTGTTTAAGCCCGAATTTTAGTCTGCTGACTTTAAAAAAAGTTTTTGACGTGTGTATTGAAAAATATAATAAGAAGCCTCAATATTTTGGTTTTGCACACAGGCCTCAAGTAGCCTAGTTACGGCACTGATTGGAGTATGACATTAATAACTATCCGATTCGCGACACATGCACTTGGGCCCACCTGTTGCGGGAATTTTAAAATAACGGCAATTGGTACAGTACAACAATATGATCAAAATTTACATTTTGAAATAAAATATTATAAATTATAATTAAAGTTAGGTATCTTTAGTGTCATGCTATTGTCTATTAATAAAAATAAAAATACTATCCCTATGAGTTATTATTTTAAATATCAGTCTTATATCGTAAGAAAATCTTATGAGGAACCTTATTGTAATACATTTTAAAGCTATATTTTCTAACAAAAATCATTTTATCAACATAAAATAAAAATAGTTGGAACATCTAATGTCTATACTCTATAATTAGGTAGCACAAAATATTATTTTAAATATTAGATGTCTATATAGATAAAACTCCACTCATAATATAAAAATATAAAATATCAGTTAATTAATTAATAGGTATACTTAAGTACAACTATAATTAACTATATAGGTTTTATTCGTTTGAAATTCAATTTTTGTACATCAAAATAGGTATTTAGAAAAATATTCTGCTTCGAGGTATGTATAAAAAATTATAAATGTACGTTGTCATTCAAAAAGGTAAAATACTTTAAAAAAATAATGAAGATAACAAAGGTAATTTTTTTCTTCAAAAATATTGTTTCACCGTAATTTAAAATTAAGAAAAATTTTTTTTTTCATAAATATCAAAACATTTTTAAATGACGATGAGCGCAGTTACGTCAAAGCAGTATCATAAATATACGACTGAGGTAGGTACGTGTATTTTCAGTACAGAACCAGTCTGCCGTTGAAGCCTCGAGGCTTTATTTATAATAATATGTGCTTGATTAAACTTATGTTGGTATCTTCGTCCTACCACTGCCATGGTGTCATATATTCCAATACGAGTTCCGGAGTTTCTTTAAACGACTGTTGACTGGTGAAAAAAATATTAAAACGCACACAACACTAATAAAGCGTAGGTATCGACTGTATATAGGTGTGGCAGGTGGCTACTGATCAACTTTCCAATCTATGGCGTATACTACACTGGTGTGAGGAAATAAGAGGTGTTGGACAGAACCCTATGGATGTGTAGGAAAAGGGAGGCCGCTGGCCGACCCCAGATGGCTAGGAGCGAAGGGCAATGAGAAAGAAGAATTTTTATAGATAGCTAAAGTATAACTGAATATATGATTTCATGCATAAGTTTTCCTCTGCAAAAGAATTTTAGGCAAAAAAACAATATAAAGTGTACCAGTAAGTACCTATAGCTCAAACCAAAAACTGGCAATAATTTGGAAACTTGGGAACCATCAACCAGGTGTACGTTGAGTACCCGTTTGCTGTATGCCTGTATGTCTAAATATACTGAAGTAGTGACGTAGTGTAGTACTACAGTAGGTAGGTAGGTACTAGGTACTAGGTATAGTATACTGCAGTGTAATATTTTGTTGTTTCAGCTATAGGTTATTATAGGTAATATGGCCTATAACATATTTCAACCATCATTTATACATTTTTTTATGTCTCAAAAAGATGTTACACCCACATGCGTTGTCTCCGTCTTACAAACGTACAACATATCATATTAAACTGTTTTACGCGGGGCAAATTTACTCCCTCTGTATATTTATAGCAATTACTAAAATTCCACAACTCGTAGGGAAGAACTTTTATTTGTGTCATAGCGTTTTATTTTTTTTTTTTTTTGATAGCACTGATCAATATTTTTTTCTAATTAAATGAAAAAAAGCAGGTAAGTGGATGTTGCTCTGTTGTACAGTAGGTAGGTTATTAGTGGGTCACTGTATAATGGCTTGTATTAAATTTGAATTCAATGATATCACATCATTGTAAAACGATTCTGAGAGGAGGTGGTTTGTCAGTCTGGATATTTTATATTTTATTATAGGCTGTAAGTTGAATTAATATTATTAATTACACCAAAATAACTAAAATTTTTATTTTTATAAAAAAAAATAAAAAATAAACACCATTGTAAAACCACTACATCCCTCGCTAAGCTCAGAATCTGACAAAAAAAAACCTTACCTATGTAGTTATGTTCTCAAACAGATAACTTTAGTTATTTTATTTATGTTATCCAAATAATAAAAAAGGCTACGACACAGATAAAATTCTTCCTTAATCGTGGAAATTTTGATAATTCTACTATAAATACAGAGGGAGGAAAGTTGTCCCGCGTAAAACAGATTTTAAATTTTGCTATGTTGTACATTAGACGATGACATAGCATGCGTGTGCATAGTGTCTTTAACAAATACAAGATTTATTTCATCCCGCAACTCCCGCTCCCACCCCGTGGAATTGACCAGAAGACGCCACAGCCTATAATATAATATATATGGGAAAAAACGGAGTTTCTTAATTATATACAAAAACCTTAGAACCCCATACAAAAATTACTTTCAAAAAATTGTACAATAGCATGTTACATTTTATTAATATATGCATATTTATGAAACTATATTTTTTGTTGCAGTAGGTAGATCATTTAAAAATCTGATATTTCATAAGAAATCTACTATTTTAGTATTTTTGTATTTTAACAAATACACTTACCCAATTACGAAGGTCCCCTTAAATTTGTATGCATGGATCACAAAAATAAAACAAGCATTTTTATTTCGCATTATATATTTATATTTAGTTTTAATTTATTAAAATTATATGATTTGTAATTCAGTTTTTGCAATCTTTGTGGATATGACACTTATATCAAATACTTGAATATATAAATACATTCATCATTATTCATACATAATTATTCAAAAAAGTAGATTTTCCAGTACAGCAGTTTAAAGATTCCCCGTTTCTTGTATAGCTCACTTCTTGAATAACGACACTACAGCCACCTTGCGGCGATTTTTGGAAACATCAAAAATGTCGTTCTTGCACATAAATATATGGGTATTTTGCAATGCATTTTTATAATAATCTCGAAAATGCCAATTTTTGAGTTGTGTCACTATTCTTGTGCACCGACGATATGATGTTAATGGTTAATCAATAGTCATTAAGTTGTATCTACTACCGACTGACTAGTTGGCAGTGGCTACTACCATAGGATTTAACTCACGGTAATACTGTAGACAAATAGCCTAACTATAACGCCGTGTGATCATAATTTTAATGTTTCAGATTTTCACTAATTATAAACATTAATAGCAAATAATTTATAATATTTATAAAACGTCACGTTACTAACCTTGATTAATAACACAGGATAAATACAGATTTTTTGGATCGATTCCAACTGTCAGCACCCACCATATCTTAAGCTTAACTATGAGTACCTAGATATACATATACTCATCGAAGTCGCACAGAGTGAATGCAAAGTGCATTACATTTTTGTGTACTCTAGGACCAGGGGCGGATTTATGGGGGGGGCATGGTGATTACCCTCCCCCTCTTTGGATTTAAAAAAAAAATGGTTTTAATTAGTTAATTTCACGATGTAGATAATACGGTGTAGAATTCTGATTTCACCAACACATTGAGCATAATAATACTAACATTTCCAAAATTAAATACTCCAAAAAATCACTTGGGATGTAAGCTACATTCAATCCTAACTTTTAATGCGAATAACGCTACCAGAATTATTTAGAGAATCGGCCTTCTTAACGCTCTTGGTGGCCAATGCCTTCATTAAATGAGGTAAAATAAAGACTCAAACATTTCTTAAGATCTCACCGTATTATCTACATCGTAATATTAACTAACCATAACTTACAAATTCTGTTTGAGTGTTTTCATTAGAAAGTACCCTCAAATTAAGCATGCTAAACACACATTTTGAAGCAAAAAATCCAAAAAACGCTTGGGAGCTGAACTGCATTTATGCCAAACCTACAAGTGTATACTTTTGGATTTAAAACGCTATATTTTACCTTATGTTATTTTACCTTTATTTAACTTACTCAGAAGAGTCAGATTTATAAACTGTAACTAAGATTATTTAATTAATCATATTAATTACAATAATATTGTTAATCAATGTTTGTTTAGAGTATTTAAACTGAACTTGGATCCTCATAATATGAACTAATATAAGTTACTTAATTATTATTTAATATAGAAATAAAATTTTTATTGTACTTTAAATATCGCTCAAAAATATTCCTACTCACCAAGTTACCACCCCTTAAGCAAGCTTCACATCCATCCCTGTCTAGAACAATGAATTCCAAACACATAATTCGTTTCATGTAACACCCTTCAAAATTGAAACTTTAACCGTGCATTTTCAGGTATTTGCATTAATGTTTAGTACATATTATATTAATTATACAATGTACAAGCTTATAGTGTAAATTATTAAATTTAAGATTTTGTTTTCATAATATTTACTTGAAGTTTTTTACCTAGGTATTTTTCATAAGTACCAAGTGTCAATCATTCTATAGATTAATGATATAACACCTTTATCTATATCCAATGGTTATCAGATATGGTGTTTTACCTCAAACAAATAACAGCCAATTGGTAAGCTGGAGATACATTGCGGTCGCATTTATTTCTAATATACCTACTGGTGTAAGTAAAGAGTGCATGCTTTAGCTATCACTTAACAATTCATTCATGGATTAAATTTTTGTCCCAGATTACTACTAAAAGTAGGTGCTGCTATAGTTCTTGTATAATATGTTAAAAAATCTTTTAGCAATGAACTAGCTTAAGTAGAGGTGTAATCAGTAATGTTATACTTTATAAAATTTTGTAATAAAAAAATACCTACATATTTAGTATTGGGTAATATTAAACATTTTCCAAATTATAAATTTAAATTGATGTTTTCATAATATATTTCTTAAAGCTTTCAACATTTTAACAATAAATATTATAAAGTTATTATTAACAAAAATAAATGTTGTTGACAAGATTTACAAGAAATATAATATATTTTATATTCAATCAGCCTACATTATAAAAATATTTGTTTGATATAAAAAAATAAAATAAAATACATTAAATAATATTATATTCAATACAATAATATTTTATTACCATAGCCAATTAAAACCTCAAATTAAATTACAAGTAAAAATAATCAATAATAATAGAGGGATATATTAAAAATTATTAATGATTATATATTAGAATTTAGTTTACTGTACATTGTTGAATGTTTTATGAATAACAAAAAAAAATTCTGTTTATAGTTACTTGAGTATTAAAAAATTAAATAAATTTCTTAGATTAAATAAAATATTTCTAGCAACAGACAAAAAATTCAAATATGTATATAATGCAATATTGCAATCTATTAAAAATGCAATTCCACGACACATTATTTTATTATTTATCACAATTTATATTAATAATAATAATGTTAAGTTAATGCTTTCAGGATGTAAAATGACAATTCTGCTTTTTTCTGCTCATAAACAACATTACTTAATTGGAACCAAAGAATGACCCTGTAATTAAAAATATTAATTAATTAATTAATTGTTAAAATAATAATAATAATAGTCATAACTTTTTCTTCCAATTGGGTATAATTTTTGTACGCAATAAAAAAATATTTTTCTTTTTCATTTGAGGGGATGTCAGCTCGCTATTTGTTTTCTCTCTCTGACCAATGAACAACATGACAAATTTGAGTTTAACAAAACAATCTTACATTTTTACTATAAATATTACAATGGACAGACTTATTAAACTTTAAGTTAAGATCATTATGCGTATGTTTGTTGACTTTTTAAAATATTTCAATTTTTAGGAAAGTTGAGAATGTAGAATATGAGAAATTTAATATGCTCATATATTGCAGAAAAATAGAAATATTGTAAATAACGCGGATAATGATTATCGCTTATAACTCGCTTTAAAGTTGAATATTAAAAAATACTTGAGATTCACTAGATAATATTCTAACTTTTAAATTTGATAATATGTCAATTCAGTCTAATATTAAAGATAACAGTTGAATGGAATATTCACAATATCCAATTTAATATGTTTTGTGTTTGTAGGACAGCGAGAATGCATAAGAGTATAGTGTACTCTTAAGTTTAATTATAGATTAATTCTCTACAACATTAAAGCCTAAAAACACAAGATTGGTTCAACTAAATACAAACTGAATACTGATCCCCGTGGGTCAGATAAATAAAATAAAAATAGTGAGCTAATATTCTTTTAATATCAATTATATAATATAAAAATGAAATTTTCAAAACATCTTACCGACAATAAGAATCAAAAGTACTGCTACAATAACTCCCAATAGAATCATCATCTAGTAAAATAAAAATATTAAATGTAGGTATATATAAGTTAAATTATCTTTATTTTAATACTACAAAGTACTAACCTTTAAATTTTTCCACCACATCTTCCTTTTAAGTTTTGTAGCATGTTGCTCAAATTGAGATGCACCTTGTTGCAAAACATCTGTAATAAAAATTTTTATGTTACACTACCCAAAAATATAATTTTTAAATACATTTTGAAGCAATGGATTTTAACACTTTTTTTTATTATATTGAAATAAATCTACAATCTAAAAATTTTTTTGCACAATGAGTAGGTTTGATAAGTGACAAATAAAAGTGGTTAAACATGAATCATGAGACGAGGGAGAATATCCAGTGGTCACACCCTATAAAATGACAGTTATAACAATGAAAATGTTTAAAATTTGAAAGGTGTTACCTGGTAGCAACATCCAGCACTTATTCTACTCGCCTACTAAAGAAGCAGATCTCTACACCATTGTCTTTTAAGTCTGGTAATCAGGGAGTGTGTTTGTTGATAATTTAGAGATTAGTGGATTTGTGTGTTGTTGAAGTTTATTGTGAAATCTGGTGTAATATAATTTGGAGATTTGGTTAAGATTTTGGACTTTAAAATCTTTGTAGAGATTGTTATTGGTTAAAAACCAGGGTGCAGATGAAACTAGGCAAAGGCATATTGACTGAAAAGCTTGAGTTATAAGGGTGTTAGAATGTTTAGCGGCACCCCATAATTGAACGCCGTAGGTCCATAGTGGCCTGAGTGAGGACTTGTAAATTAGTAGTTTGGTATTTATATTCATTTTAGATTTCAGTATGGGTCCAAGGAGATGGAGACGAGTATTAAGG
>CARXXK010000003.1:57944315-58004736 GCA_949089665.1 Macrosiphum euphorbiae | reverse complement strand
TTTCAGTGCTACGGAAATTTAGAAACTAAATGTCTAATAGGTACGTGACGTAGAGTTATATTAAATATTATGTATATTATCGTTGTCAGGGCAAACGTTTTGGTGACTGCCAGTTATCGGAAAACAGAAAACGTCACGATTTGGTGGGTAAACAAAGATTAGCTGACTAATGCCGTAGGTATGTTATTCGTGTATGCTAAATGTAGTGTTTTGTACACCTGCTCAAAAACCAATATTGTAAGTTTTATACGCGCGGCAATCGAGAACTGTGTAATACATTCTAGACTGTGAAACGCGGCGCAGTGTTGTATACTCGACTTTAACGTCGTCGTAGTTTCTGGCTGTCGAAAACTCGAAAATAACACAAGTGCGGGACGTGAATTATCGCATTAGATCGTATAGTACTCACCGGGATATTTCGATCTATTGGCCGGGTCGCTGATGCGGTAAAATGGACGACGTAGGTATACAACTTACTGGTCAAGGGCGGGACGTCGACGGTCGGAATTGAATAACTGCCTGACGACACTGACGTACGTTGTACGGTATTCGGTAATTTCGACAATAATTGGACGACTATCGCATAAAGGTCTGCTCCGGTCGGTCCTCTGACTCGCGTTTCGTAATTTTGACTGTTGATTGTTGAATGGAATCAATGGAGATTAGGAAATAGCAGAATTAATAATCGAAATGAAATAGGTAAAACAGAATCTGTTGATGAATAGTGATTGGTGGTGATGCAATCATAAAGTGACGTCAAAATGATTGATACTGTACCTGCGCGGTGACGTTGCAAACGCCTTGTGGTTCGGAACGTCTTTGGCACACGTCCTACGCTTCGAACGCGGGCTAAAAACCAACAGGTTATACCCGCTATTTCGCAATCGACGTTTAAGGTATTTTATCGTGATTCGTGGAATTCAAATATTGAAAATTGTCAATTGATTAATATTTCAACTATCTAGTCAATAGTCATTTATTGTACTCAATGATGGGTATTTGATCGACGATGAATAAATTAAACTGTACCTAAATTGTAATTGAGCGTTCAAAGTGTTTTGAGTTTTCACTTTCGTAATATATTTTATTTTACTTTTATATTTAAAACATTAAACCGTGATTTGTCAATTCAACTTAGATGTGCTGTGTTTTACCACTCAACGATCGGGTTAATATTTTTTCTGTGGACGCAACTATACACGACTTGCCTATTTTATGTTTAACAGATAAGTATACTGAGATTCAGTAGCAGATGTGCACGTCATTAACTAGTAACAAGTTAACTTTTTTAATTGACTGGTTCAGTTAACATTCTAACTAACTTAATAATTTAATTAGATAACGTTAACATTATTGAAACAACTTATAACTAAACGTTCTTAACTTTGACTTATATAGGGTGTTACCACTGGGTATCTTCCCTAATCTAACTACTCATATCATATTTTTACCTTTCTTATATCAAACCTACTTATTGTACAAAAAGCATGTATAGATTGTAGATTCTTAAATAAAAAAAAAAAAAAAAAAAACTTTGACTTAACTTTACTACTGAAATTATTTTTTTTCATTGGGTACCCCGCCCACATTGGTTAAATCATAGTATTATATGCTAATATTACTTTAGTGGTATATCGTGATTTTTTATTTTTATTTTTTTGCCAACTACGGATGGCGAAGTTATATTATCATATACCCAGGTACATACGATGATGATAATGTATTAAATTAAATAGGTTCAATATCATTTAGGCGCGCTTTAGGCTGATGTACGGACCGGACGCATGTAAATTAACAACCACGCTATATGCCTATATGTGAATCAAGTTAATCGCATGCATTGCTGGTAATGATATATCTCTTAAAAGTTCGAAGTCCGTATGACCGGATAATAATTGCCACCACTGCCAATCGCCCACTGCTCAACGCTCATAATATAGTAGGTAGGTAGGTAGCTATAATATGCGATACATACGCGATACGCTGTTATTCATTTTCGACCGCTGTACTCGCTGCAGTTATCCAGCTGTTGAATTTATAACTTCGTTTCTTCGTTTGTTTCTCTATAACACAAAAAAGGTATATTAAATAGTCAATTATAACTTAACAAAGCTCTGCAGATAACTGCAACTGAGTTGAGACTCTCATCTCGACTCATTATGATTAGGTACTGCATTTTTAGTTTTGTGAGAAATGTATTATTGGAATAAAGTCAATTTTGACAAAACAATATATACATAAAATACCTACTTAACTAATATATTTAATATTTATTGTAGCGATTACATTTTTTATGCGCATTAACTATTATATAATATATTTATCTGAATCTGAAATCTAAACAATAAATTAATAAAATATGCTGCAAGAGTTAATAACGTTGATGATTCATCCGCACGCGTATAGGGAGGAAAATAAAATATGATATTTAAATGCATGCATACCAAGGTGGATTTATCATAAATCTACTTTGATGCTATTTAAATTTACTATAGGTAATTTACCTACAACTTTTTTCGGGAGCATTAGATATGCAGGTAAGTAACTCCTTCAATCCAATTCAATATATGTATTCAAACAATTTAAAAGTCTTTAAAACATAATATAACAACTGTCATCAGTTTTATTATTGGGAAAGCAGATTAAAAAAAAACACTCTGGTGGAAACAATTTGTACCTTCCGATTTGGAATGTATTGATATAGTTTTATACCGGTTATTTTACTTTTATAATAAATTAATTTTGGTATTGAAACTTTATACGCTTGACTCTTGTATAGCTAATTCTATACGTTGGTAAGTACAATTTCTAGTAATATTATCAAATACATTCAAATACACTACACTTAAAGCAAAATGTATGTGAAATGTCGGGAAAATACATACAATTTGATATTAGTATCCCCACTCCACGTAGGGGGAACCCGCCTAAACACTCAGTACGATAGTCATCAACAGCGCTCAAAGTGTTAACCTGTCTTCCCAATTATATTAAAAATGTTTTTTAAAGTTTGGTTAAAATATGAAAATATGTTAAAAATATATTTAATGAAGTTAAACGTTGACGCAAACTATAGGAAGAAAATAAGATACAGTGGAGCAGGAAAATAATAATATAATTAAATATGATGTTATGACAAGGTCTATTTAATTATTTTGATCACCGATGGTCTACGAAATCACCACAATCTCAAATCTCGATAGTGAGTACAGATAATTTAAATCCAAAAATAAAATTCTTCAAATTATGTTTTAAAAAATAAAATGTTTATAATAATTGTAACGGTAGTAGGTACCTATTATTCAGTTATTCATTTTCAATGTTTATGTATTAATAATATACAATTTTAAATATTAGGTCTACAAATTATATTTATAACTTTCTATAACTTTATATTATGTAATCTAATTAATATAAGACATTAATGAAAATTAATCGTGAGTTAGAAAACTAACAAGTAATAGGTAACTAATACCATGTAATTCTATATTCTATGCAAACTACTATAATAATAGGTAAAAGCGATAACTGATAAATGGGATTTAATCGTCCCCACGTTATCAAGTCTTTTTATTAATATTATTATGTGATTAGGTTTCAGTAATTTCTTATTTCTACCCAGCGTATGTCTATTAGTTTTTGTTAGAAGATAGGTTAGGTACCTATTGTTTCGTTATAAAATACAAGACAATGAATTTAATCGTAATAACACAATTTCAATTAACCTTCTTGTATAAGAAAATCCAAAAGTCAAATATTATATTATGGAACAGCCAATAGGATATGTACCTACGGAATAAATACATACTGCGGTACACCTTTCTGCTTGTCGATTAATCAACTGAATAGGTAGGTAGTCAAAAGGTCGCAATAAATTCATAGCTCTATTCGTCTCTCAAATAGTTATAACTTATAATATTGTGCATATGTACCTAGTTAATAGTAATCTTAATTATATAATAATTTTAATATTTTTAAGTGACAATAAAATCTTACACATTTTTTTTGTGCAAAATACTAATCCAACGTAAAATGTTCTAAAACTGTCAAATCCTATTGGTATCTCGTTTTAGGCTCCTCTTTTAATAAATAATTATGAGGCTCGTAGAAACTGGATAAGCTATCAGCTGTCTACGTTATTGCTAATTTTTAATTTCTATAATGGTTCGTAGTAACAAATATATTGTCGTAAAACTGTGGCCTAAGTCAATCGATACACATGCACATACATATGCATGTCAAATCTATTACATCATTGCAGTATTCATCTTATTTTAGTTTAGTGTATTATTTACAATATAATATCAATGCGCATGTCCATCTCCATGACCTTAAATGATTATTGTTGGTATAATTTGATATACATTTTCCGAATCGTATTGTAATATAATACTATCACTTTACATGTATATAATAATATATACTATTTGTTTCAAACATTTACTAGTATTCTATAGATAGATATTCTCAATGTATTGCTGTTCTGAATTAAATCTTCAATATAATGTTCATAAATGCTAGTGGCTAGAAATATTTAATATTTATTTTGACAATTTAACTTTTAGGGTAACAGAATGAGCAATATCAAAGATCACAATGAGAAAATTACTGCGGTTAAAATCACTTCGCCAGAGAATAATAGTTCGTAATTAAACTATATCATATTTTTAATAGTTTAAAATTCAAAACATTTATTTCAGACTGCAATATAAACACTAAAAGTATAATTAGTATAGACAAATATACAACTGATGATGATGGTCAAAATAAATTAATTGGAAACAATAGGTACGTATTAAAGCTAAACATGTTTGGTTTATTGATATAGGTACTACAATTTAATATTTATGCGTTTGAGATGATTAATTTGTCTGCAGGAAAACAGAGAATATAATTGTAGATGTCGAGGTTGAAAAATATTCAGTTTCTAGTCTTTTATGGAGAGATTTATATCCTCAAGTATGTTTTTAATTCGTTTGACTTAATATATTGATTAAAATAATTATTTTAATGTTGTATAACTTATAAGATTATTTTTTTTAGGTATTGGCTAGTTGTATATCTTTGTTAATGGTGATTCAACCGGGAATAAGTAGCTTATTCAAATAATATGTTGCATCATATGCCGTCCAAAATAAGATCAATTGTCATGGATAGGTAATAACTACTAACATATTTAAACTTAATAATTGCAAACATTGCCTGTAAGACTGTATATAATAATATATATATTACCTAATAGGCTACTATTAATAATTGCGATTTTTATCACAGCTAGGTATATACTGTCAACAAATGTGATACGTAACGTTACTCCCGGCTACCCAAAAAAACTCGTTATTTTATACTCACGTTGTTGAATTTTACTTTTTATCTATTTTGTTTGAATACACGTATATACAATTTTTAACAACCCGTATTTGCAATTCGTTTTTATTTTATCTAAATTGGTAACCTTCACAATTGACAATCCGTCAATACTTCGCTACCAAAAGATCATAATTATTTATTGATATTAAAATTTGACTAAACGGGTCACTATACAAAATTATTGGCTGGTAGAAAAATATTACTCGAAAGGCCGAGACTACACAATCTTGTCATACAAACCTCGAATATTAGATCTAATGTCCGTGACCAAACCTAACCGAGAATTAAAGTACCCATATTATATTATATTTGATATTAGGAAAAAAAGTCTCCGGAAAAAAGTCTCGGAAAAACGTCCCCGGTAAGAAGTCTCACGAAAAAAAGTCTCCAAATTAATATTTGATTTAAATTCATTATCATATAGGTATGTATATAGGTACATAGCCCATAGGTAATACATGTTACATATTTTATTGAACATAATTAACAAACAACTAAATTAAATAGGTACCTTACAATATGTCCTATAATATTATTTAAAAAAATATAAAAATGTATTTATTTAGATATGTACCCCTCGTAAAATAATTAAAAATTGAATACAATATGTCCTATAATATTATTTAAAAAATATAAAAGTGTAATTATTCAGATATAAAAAGATCTCTTCTATATTTTGACCTATTTGCTTTAAAAAATTAGGTATCTGCCGATTGTCTCATCAAAACGTTGCATAAATGTTCATCGAACTTCATTTTTTTAAGACTTATTTCAATGAATTAAAATGTACATAATTCAATAAATATTCTCTACATAATTTTCCTAAAATTCTTTTAATTTAGTGTTTGTAATTGTCAATAAAATATGTAATGATAGGTACTATCTATGGGTATGTACCTATATAATACCTAGAAAAAAGACTGAATTAAATCATATTATTGGAGACTTTTTTCCGTGGGATTTTACCGGGACTTTTACCGGGGATTTTTTCCGGGGATTTTTCGTTACATTATATTATTATATTTGACTTCTTAAAAGTTTATAATTACGTTTCAATTGAGACTATGAACTCGTGATTTACTAATAATAATCAATTATTATAATGGTAGTAACAAATTATAAAAGTCAACAAAAATGATTATATAAAAAATAATAAAAATAAAAATATTATTTTTAGCCACGTTTAATACACTAATATAAATCTTAAGTAAGTACCTATTTATATTGTATAGAATTATATTTAAGGTATTTATTTATTTTATTTTTTTCATTTTGGAATCATGGGCAGGGATGGCAATATGGAATCCCGTTGCTGCCTCCAATGTTATTTATTTCTTAAAATAATAAAAATATATTACCTATCAACTTTTTTTCCCAGAGAATTTTTTTTACGATTAGTTCTGCTAGAAAATAATTGTTAAATGATTCATTGAAATTAACATTGCTGTTTTGTCGATTGTAAAGTTGATTAACATCATTCTATCATTATTATTATAATATTTTTTTTGGAAAGTAACAATGACGAGTCATGGTAGCACTGATGGGCTTATTAGGACAATATTGGTCCCCCTATAAAAAACGCTGTATACCTATATAAACAATTGGTTCAGTCATAATTTTATTATTTAAGGGGACGCTACAGTGGCATTTGTTGTCTCCGTCTTACAAGTGCGTAACATAGCAAATTTTATGCTCAGGAGAATACATTTATCTCCGTAAGTTTAAAAATTAGAGCGAATTGAGCTAAAAAGCCTATGTCATTGTCTAGATAATATAGTCTTACCTTTAAATTTTATAAGAGCTCAAAAAAAGATAGATGAAGAATTGAGATCATGGTTTTTTATATTTCACAACCTTTTCCTAAAATTTTAATTTATAATTTTACAGATACAAATTCGTATCTTATCTTATATCATTTAAAAATGCACCTCAACTGCTAACACTAAGTTTGTTAGTAACACTAAGTAATATCACAGTTTATATAATATTACCTATATATATTTCATATAATCTGTGGTAATATATTTATTTCCATTTTTAATTATTCTATATTATGCTGCAAATAAAAAATAATATTCAATAAAATGTATCACATAGAAAAACGAATTGTTCTTTTACCATTACTGACACCTACACCTCAGTGGCGTATTTAGAAATTTTTCATGGAGGGGGTCTATTTAATTTTCCTAAACATTTAAGTGAGGGTGCTCCGCTACAGAATATATAGTAATAGATATATTAGATATTTAAATAGTTATTTATGGGGCTGATGGGAGACTATAATATGGTATTATGGTGGACCCAACCCCTTAAATACGTCATAGCCACACATTATAGAAAATATTGAATAACCCTGCTTTAAATTTGTATTTTATCATATATAACATAACGTTATTATTAAGATTAATTTTACACTATATTTTGGTTATAATGTTAATTAAATGTACAAATTATAAATTGGGCATATGTCTTATTAAAAATAAAATAAAATAAAATAATATGTATATTATGCTTTAAGATTTTGTGTTTAAGTATACCTATAGTTAATGCGAAGTTTTAATGTTGTTCTTTATGAAAGCAAGTATTTCGGTATTGTGCACACCCGTTGGAGCGTTTCTCGTCGGTTTGGTGATGGATAGGATTGGTCGGAAAAAGGCTTGTCTCTTGACTTGCTTACCATTACTGGCGTCATGGATAATAGCGACTATTTCAAGTTCTGATAACATCTACACGTTTTATGCATTTAGGCTCTTCGCCGGGATCGGTGCAGGTATACAAATGTAAAAATTCATTGTACAAAATAATAACTCCAATGTTATATTATATGTTTATATTTAACAAATCGTTCAGGAATGACCACGGTGGGCATAGTGTACGTGTCGGAAATCAGTCACTCGTCGTACAAGCAGATTTTGTTGTCTCTGAACAGCGTTTTCTTTTCTGGTGGTATACTGCTCTCCACCTGTTTGGCGGACCTGAACTGGAAAGTCATAAACTTCTCGTTCGTCATCTTCACGACCGTTAACATGTTGCTCATAATAATTTACTTGCCGGAGAGTCCGATATGGATACTGAAGTTTAAGAGTTCCGAGCACATTGATAAAGCCAAAATGGCCATGAAACAGATTTACCCGAACAACAATCAGGTATTATAATACCATATAGTTAAAGACGTATATTCTTCAACCGACCGTATACTATTATTATTATTATTTTGGTTGTATACATTAATATATTATCCGAATTAGTTCCCGATATCTTATGCAACGGACGTCCGGATTGGTTCCCACAGAAATTGTTTTCATAATAAAAACATGATTATTTGTACGTCTCCTAGATGACTTCAATAAAATGTCAAAATTATACATAGAGAGTAAAATAATGATATTTTGACCCATGTGGTTCTTCTATCAGTGCTAATTGATCATATAATGTAAGACATATATAGGTAACTAGATTGTATAGAATTACCTATGCAGTTATTATCATTATTGCAGCTTACTAATAAAATTACTATAATAGGTATCGGGGGACGGAATGACCGAGTGGTTTAAGTGGTCGGTTGCGATACTAAGGCGAATAAAGTAATTTATATAAAACCTATTTACGTAGAATCTTGTATTACATTTTCAATAATTAGCTATAAAAGTTGAAAACAAATAAAGATTTATTGACATTCACAGTAAAAAAAAAAAGGTGCTCTGCTGAACAGTAGGTTACAAGTGGGTCACTGTACTATAATGGATGGTATTAAATTTGAATTCAATAATATAATATCATTGTATAAGAAAAACGATTCTGAGCGGAGACGGTATGCCAGTCTAAGTATAAGACATATTATATACTTATCTATGGTATTAAAAAAAATTGACCTATAATAGGTACCTATAAAGGCTATAATAAATTACAAATTAATCATATCACAATATCCATTAGGTACTTATAACGCGTTATACACCAACAACAAACCCTGATACTATCATAGATATATAATAGTGTAGTTACTTTAGAAGTTTCAAGTACCCACGAATAATATTATACAATCACAACAAAATAACTAAAATAGTTATTCTAGGTTTTTTAATGTACCTAATTTCGTCCAAATTTGAACTTAAAATGACTATAAAAATAAACTGTGTTTATTTATTTTTTAGATTTCACAGAATCAACTACTTACGTGAAATTCTTTTATAAATATTTAATCCTTAGATATAAAAGTTGAACATTTTATAAATTTTTAACTACTAAATAACTATTCAATTTTAAATTTGATAAATTTTGTCAAAATTCGTTCTTTAAATGCTTATAAAAAATAATTGTGCCTATGTATTTTTAATATTTTTCAACTGATATTGTAACAATATATCAGGAGCCTTGTATTCAATTTTTACACTTTTTGGCTCAACAGATAAGACTTTATTGAAATTTATAGAAAAAAAAAAAAAAATGGAAACTGAAAATGTCCGTAAAGAGCTCAAAATATTTGAAAAATGTTATGGTGTATAGAAAATGCTAATATAAACATTCAGTCAAAATTTCATTTACCTACGGTAAATTGTTTAAGAGTTGCACAAAAAAACCAAAATCGATTTTTTCGAAAACAGATTTTGTGTAAAAATTCCCGTTTTTCCTTAATTTTTCTTTTGTTTTTCACGGCACGTTTGAAAACTACTTGAAAAATTTGACTTTCGACAACCCCAAAATACCAACTACATTCACTTTACTATCAAAAAAGATACTGTAGGTACTGTTGAAGAAAATCCAAGCACTTTTATTGTCTTAAAAGGTGATGACGGCACAAAAAATAAAAAATAAAAAAATAAGTAAAAATAAATAAAAAAAAGGTGGGTAAGTGGATGTCGCTCTGCTGTACAGTAGGTTACAAGTGGGTCACTGTATAATGGATGCTATTAAATTTGAATTCAATGATACAATATCATTGTATAAGAAAAACGATTCTGAGCGAAGACGGTATGTCAGTCTAGGTTTAAGGCAATTATATACATATCTATGGTATTAAAAAAAAAATTGACCTATAATAAATTCCAAATTAATCATATCACATTATCCATTAGGTACTTATAACACGTTATACATCAATAACAAACCCTGATACTATCATAGATATATAATATAGTGTACTTTAGAAGTTTCAAGTACCCACGAATAGTATTATACACTCACAACAAAATAACGAAAATAGGTATGATAGGTTTTTTAATATGTAATTTCGTCCCAAATTTGAACTTAAAATGTCTGTAAAAAATAACTGTGTTCATATATTTTTTAGATTTTTTGGCTACAGTATGAACTATTTATGAGAATCTTTTTATTAAATTTGCAATCCTTAGCTATAAAAACTGAACATTTTATAATTTATTAATTACGATGGTTGATAATTTTCGAGATTTTGATAAATTTTTTCAAAATGCGATCTTTAAATGCTTATAAAAAAAAATTGTGCCTATGTATTTTTAATATTTTTCAATTGCTATTGTAACAATATATCAGGAGCCTTGTATTAATTTTTTACACTTTTTGGCCCAACAGATAAAACTTTATTGATATTTATAGAAAAAAAAACTAAAAAAATTGAAAACTGAAAATGTCCGTAAACGGCTCAAAAGAGTCAAAATATTTTCAAAATTGTATGGTGTATAGGAAATGCTAATATAAACATTCAGTGAAATTTTCATGTATCTACAGTAATTCGTTTTTGAATTACAACAAAAAAAGGAAATCGCCACATGAGAAATCGAGTGAATATCCAATGTTGTAAAAATTTGAATTTCAAACGCTCATAAAAATTTAATTTGACTTTCCGGTAGAAATTTTTTTATTGATAAAGGTAGACAATCTTATAAGGAACCTTGTATTACATTTTCATATATTAGATTTAAAAAGAAAAGTTTTTACGAATTCTTAACTCAAAATAATTTGCTAATTTTCGTGATTTTTCCATATTTTGTCAATTTTTGAACTTTAAATGCTTATAAAAAAAAACTGTGACTAACAATTTTTAATATTTTTCATCTGCCTTTCAAACCATATACTAGGAGCCTTCTATTGAATTTTCAAGTTTTTTTAACCAACAAATAAAATTTAATTGATATTTCTAGAAAAAAAACTAAAAAAAAATGAAAAATGAAAATGTCTCTAAACTGTTCAAAATAAATCAAAATATTTTGAAAATGTTATCGTGTATAGAAAATGCAAATATAAACAACCACTGAAAATTTCATGTATCTACGGTCATCTGTTTTAAAGTTATAGCAAAAACCAAATTCAATTTTCTGAAAAATCAATTTTGCGTAAAAATTCCCGTTTTTCCTTCATTTTTCTTTTGTTTTTCTTGGCGCTTTTGAAAAGTACTGGGAATTTTAAATTTTGACCTCCCCAATGCACCAACGATATTCACTTTCCAATCGAACAAGATACTGAAGTCGAAAATCGAAGTATTATTACTGTTCGAATACTTATCGTGTACACAGACACAAAAAAAATAAAAAAATAAATATAAAAATAAAAAAAAAAAAACAAAAAAAAAACACACATCATTGTAAAATCAGTACATTCATCGTTTCACTCAGAATCTAAAATAACACACATCAATGTAAAATCAATACATTCATCGTTCCACTCAGAATCTGAAAAATATAATAGGTATCTGAAATCTAAAAATAAGCCGATGATAGATGTATGTACATATATATATACACAATGCACAATACATATTACCTAATATATCACATTCTACAGGTATTACCTATGTATATAATATATTAAATTTTTTTAATAATAATTATTTGATTTAAAATGGAAATTAGTATACAAACATTATTATTAATAATAAAATCATAATATTTAATTAGGACAAAAAATGTGCCCCACTTGACTATACTTATTTATATCTTCCTGCGAAAAACGGGAACCAATACGACCAGTATAGATGGGTATTCGGTAAAATAGGTAAATCCCAAATTTAAACATCAACCAATTTGGCGACTGCCGATGTGTTGTGATGACTTCCTATTGTGTGTGAATAAACAATAATATGAAAGTACCAATTCGGATGATGTGTGTGCGATGATATACATGCAGTCAATTGGACAAAGTGGGGGAATGGACTGGCTGCAAAATTGAAAATCGTAAAAATATAAAAATAGATTTACAATATTAGTGAAATTAGATTTGCAATTATTTGGTGGTATTTGTAAGTAGATAAGACAAAGTGGAGAAGGGGTAAAACTTGGTGCACATTGTCCGGTGAAACTGGGAAACTGGGAACCAATTCGTCGTGACCGTCCCCAAATAGTAAACGTAAAACGACGCGCTTGTCATGCAGGTGTTCGAAGCCGAGTGGAGGTGCCTGAAATCCGCGTCAGAAGACATCGCCTGCACGGACGTCCGGAAATCGTCATTCATCGAGTCCGTCCGGTCCAGTCCCGCGGCGTACAAGCCGATGGCTATATTGGCGCTGCTGCTGCTGCTCCAGCAACTGACCGGCGCCTACCCGACCATATCGTACGCACTGCCCATACTCAAGTCGGTGATGCCCGCCACCTACCCGCCGGCCTCTGATATCCAGTCATTGGCCGCGCTGGGTGCTGTCAGGTTCGCGTCTGGCCTGCTGGCGTGCGTACTGTCGTTGCGCGTGGGCCGGAAACCTCTGCTGGTGTTCTCGTGCGTGGCCATGGCGCTGTCGTCCATCCTGGTGGTGGTTACGCACAGTAGCCGTGATGCCACTGTCGTCCCGTGGCCCCTTTGCGGCGTCATGCTGTACGTGTTCAGCAGTTCCGTCGGCGTGCTCGTGTTTCCGTGGACGATGGTATGCGAATTGCTATCCACGCCCGTCCGGGCGGTCGGTGGCTGCTTGCTGGTGTCGTACGCTTACCTGATCATGTTCGCCGTTCTCAAGGCTTTTCCTTACATGATGGCCGCCGTTTCAGTGCCACACGTGTTCCTCATGTTCGGCGTCGTGTCCTTGTCGATGGCTGTATACGTGCATTTTGTCCTGCCCGAGACGTTGGGTAAGAGCTTCCGAGAAATAGAGGATTACTTCACGCGATCGAATAAGCCATCATAAAACTCGTTCGCCGATAACACGATAATATAATATACACTCCCAGATCTGTGTTATATCTCTCCCCCTGTTTGGCGAACATTTGCAACCGCTCCACTCCTCGTCATCAATATGTGGGTGGAATTTTGAGCGGCGAACCCACCCGTATATCGGAAAAAGTGGGTAACACTTTATAGTCTATACCTATATATATATTATATAATATTAATAATTATGTACAATAATTATATAATATATAGTTTATATAATTATCCCTCAAACTTATATTTTTCTAATCACGCCAAACCTCTCCCGTCTCATCTCGACTAATAAAATATTATGTATACATAGATTAAAATATTTGCGTAAGTATATATTAATCTAAAGTTAATCAATACGAACAATATTAATTCTAAGTGTTAACTTGTTATTGTATACTACGTAATTTTTATAATAATATAAGCATATAGTGTATGTAATATAATATGTTTTATGAATAGTAAATCCTCGTTTCAAGTGTAGTTGCGCTGAATATTTACGAATATATATAATTAATAATAAACTGTTTACATACAAATTATTGTGTTCTGGTAACTGGTACAATTTATTTAATCGTTAAATAATATAACTAGGTATTCTAATTTCGAGTTCAATTTACGCGTAGATTAGATTATAATTAGTAAAATAATGGGTAACTAATAATCCCGTTCATCACAATTTTTGTTACCTGGATAGTGTTTCAACACTGTTGATTTTATAAAAAAATATTATTATTTAGTGATATTTTTGGTCTAAGCTAGGTACTTTGAAGTACCTACCCGCATTCTCTAATCTCTATCATGATATTTAATTTATTCATTTTATATTTAGTTTTGCACACATATGTTATAGTAGGTACAGTTGCGTAACCAGAATTTTTTTAGGGAGGTGTTTTATTTTTATATTAAAAATATATAACATGTGAGGAGCTTACATATACTCTTTGTAGTCATCGATCTTTCAATTAATAATATTATTAATATGAAATAGACCAATTTGAACTCTTAATATTTTGTATAAATTTGAATCATACATATAGTATTATTCTATTATAGTACATATTTTTTTGGATAAATACGGCCGATGTGGGGTGTTTCAATACCCAAAACAACCCACTGATAGTGTTATACATTATCTATATAACAATATATTTTTATCTTATCTATATAAATAAAACTGTGATCTAATTATCTGCAGATAATTAGATAATATTTTTATTAATTTCACTTTATTTTTTCAGTTTTTCTATAATTTTTTTACTTGTTTACTTATTTGAAATTTAAAACAACACGGCCATATGCCACAATTAGTTCACAAGGCATCATCCGAACTGCGTAATAATTTTGAATGTTATAGTATGTTTAAAACCAAACAAAATGAAGTTAATTTTTTTTAGATTTAATTTTGTGCATTGATTATAATGTTTTTGTGCAATAAATCAATTTTTGTCAAAAAGTCACTATTTCATTAAACAATAAAATTAAGTATCCAGATAATTTAAAATGTCCAATATATTAATATGCATTAAACTATACGCATAAAAAAGCTACCAAAAGGAAATATTAAGAAACTCAATAATATTATATAAGTTATTTAGTTAATAGCACTAGATGTATGCAATGTTTACCTATTCCATCTTACACTTATGACCTTAGTATATAACCATTTTTAACCATTTTTTTATAACTTTATAAATTTAAAATTAGATTTGCTTTTAGATATAAATGTATATTATATTGTATGTACATAGTACATATTATATTTTAATGCACAATACCATTGATTATATAATTAATATTATTATTTAAATATTTATTGATTATATTATTATTTTAAAATAAAAATCGTTTAACTTAATAATGATTAAAATTAGTTAAAATTGAAACACAAGATTATTTAAATATTCATTTTTACTAGGAAATTCTAGTTTATATCAGATTTTGATATAATACTGATAATCAATCTTACCCAATAAAGTTAACAACAAATTCCTTATTAATTATGTACCTATATACCTACGGTTAAAAAAATATTCTTATTTCCGGCATTAAATAAGATGATTATTGCCTAGGGATAAACATCAATATATTTTATAATTAAACTTAATAACTTAAAATTATAATGAATCATATGGTTATAAATATGATAAAATTATAAATTATAATATTATAAATTATAACTACCTCACTAAACATATGAATAATTTTATTTTTATCTGAATAACTTAATAATCGATTGTAAACAATGTTAAACATTTTAATATTACGATTAGTATCAATAAAAGTCTTAAATTTAAATCATTAAATTGTATTTTTTTTTCATTAGTATTTCAACAACTTCATCGAATCTTGGCTTTTATTATAAATTAAATTAACAACATCTTCATTAGATATTTTGAAGTATCTATAAGTCCTTTTCAACTGACATTAAAAGAAGTTTCTCTAGTTTTGGCTGAGAAAGACAACAATTTCTCCAGTGGTTAAGGAAATATTTAAGTTATAAAAAAGTGGTTTCGCACCTCACTTATACGTATAGAAACACACAACTATGCATTATAGTTGATATAGTTTTATACAGAACACATCACGACGTTTACATTACGGACAAATTACCCATTACGTCTCATTACAGACGACGTCGGCGTGTCGCGTGCACTATCGATTCTTGAGAGTGGAATGCCCAATAACAGTAATATACTATTGACGCATTCATAGTTATTAACCATCACTTTGGATTCATATTATATTATTATTCTATATTATGTCACCATCTAGAAATGCGAATATATTTGCCAGAAAATAATAACAGTCAATTTGTTTTTGGCTACCGGGTACCGGCCCATTTTTTTTACGAGGCCCACAGATATTGTCTCGGTAGCTCGTCGGTTTACTCCAGGCTGGCCGCCGGGATTGAATTGGTATTTAGTAACCGGATAATAATTTTTATGTTATAATAATAATACATTCTGTGTATTAGTGTATTAATCGTATAAAAATCAGGAAGTCCGAAGTGTTGTCGAACGGCCGACTAATAATATGCATGTGATTTTCCTTGACAAATTAGTGTGTTTAATATTATATCACACTGTACCTAATGGATGTATTGAATTTGTAGACAATAACAGACATTTATTTTTTCAATAATTGGGAATGATCTAATATAACTATGACGCGATTGCTTAATATTTCAGATAACGTTTTAGTTATATTCCGTTTCTATACAATGCGTAGGTATACCTTCATACCATAATAATATGTACTAAACTAAATCCATACATTTCACTAGGTGCAGCGTACAATAATTAAAATTATGAGATAAGGCATTGCTATATAATAATATCAAAGTACGCTAAAAAGAATCGAATTCGTACATTGTATCAATGTATCCACTATACACGTTAGATACATCATGATGTTGCAGCACATATTTATTGTTCATTCATCATATCATATACAATGGCGTATAGTACGTTTACTACACCACTTATTTCCAGGAATTCATGCGTCTGGAAAAATCATCAAACCATTTCAAATGGAATACAGTGAGTAAAAAATAAAAAATACAACAAAGTAATAATTCTGTAAAATGCTCACATAATATTGCGATTATATTTTTTACAGTCGTATATTATTTTTGTATAATCTGTATATCTGTATAACCTATATATGTATTTGCTCATTATTACTCTTGTGAATTTTAAAACTTTCGATTTCATATTTTTATAATCTAAAATAAAGTGACCTTGGTGTTTGCAATTTGATTTGAGTATTAGTTGCTTAATGTTTTATTTTTGTTTTTTATGAGCTAATTTCTAATCTAGATCTTTATATAATTTATATAAATTATGACCTATACAATTTATTATTTTCTATTTTTTAAATATTTCTTGAATATTATTTTGTTGTTTTCATAGATTCAAATCAAATGATATCATAACAAATGTCGAACAAAATGTCACCACGAAAAAACTGTCATGGAGAGATCTTTTTCCTCAGGTTAATATGACTGTATAATATATTATCAATATCGATTGGTTCTCGTTGGTGTTACAATAAATACAGTTTATAAAACTACACTGCAGAATCTCATTTAAAAAAATATTTTATATTATATTATATACCTAAAACTAGATAACAAAAGGTTATTTTAAAAATTGGAATGTTGCTCACTAATCGCGTATTTCTACCTAGATATTAGCAAGTGTAGTTGCTTTTTTGTTGGTCACTCAGCCCGGAATCAATATGGTTTACTCGAACATATTTCTGAATCACTACGAATTTACAGATGTTTCAGAGTTATCTTGGTTAAGTAAGTGTATATCTAAATTACCGAATCACAAATATATCTAGATAATAATATACTTTTTGATTAACGACGGGTAAATACAAATTAAAATTAAAAACACGAACGTATTTATCGTACGGGAAATGCTATTTATCCGGTCAATGTATTCAAATCAGGGACACAACAATATACTTACCTACTCTAATACTATTGTCTTGTATTTTGATCGGACTCTACGTAATAGGTACCTACTGATTATAACCGTGTGGGCATAATTAGATTCGTGTTTAATAAATGTTATCAATTAGACTAGTAATCTTTTTGGTACGTCGTGATTCGGTAATTACCGTGGTAGTTACCGGAAACACTGTCACACACATCGGTGGTAAAAAAATTCCTGTATAGTTATATCGACATTTTAAATATCACCAGCCCTATATAGGTCCAGTTATACCAATGCCTTACTTGAGTCTATAAGTCAGTCGATCTGACGCCGCGCAGTCTGTGGTTCCAATTATCGATTATACAACATCCCAATATTATATTATAAATTTTACTATAACATTATAACAAACGTACTTATGCGTTTTTAGCTAGCATTCTGGTATTATGCACTCCAATCGGGGCGATCACAATCGGCGTCATAATGGACCGGATCGGCAGGAAGAACGCGTTTTTACTCACGTCTGTGCCGCTCTTGATATCCTGGTCGATCGCTTCGGTTGCTCGGCCTGAAAACATGCGTCTAATCTACGCTTGCCGATTTTTCGCTGGCATCGGCGGAGGTAAGACTCGATAACTTACCTATATGGCTATATGACATACGGACATAGGTGGATCTATAGCGAGTGACCGTCTTGAAATTAATAATAGTACCTACTTGGCTACCTATAGTACAGCTCTCGGCAGGGTCGTCACGAATAAAATAAATTATAATACTGAAATTATTACCTACTTAAATTAATACCAAAATCCTCCGATATCAATGATGTATTCGATTTTAATTATATTATATTTTAATCCTCGTTGACCAAAAACTAAACAAATTGAGAAGCAGTTATACCTCTATGGCTGTATCGGTACAGGGCGATACATCGATCATGCTCATTATCCTTGTTTTTTTTTTTTTATAACGCATTTATTCAAATTCTAATATTTGCCTATACTTAATGATCATATTATATTAAATTATTATATTATTTACACATTATTTACCTACTGGTTTCTCTACTGTAGTGAGTGATCACTGATCAGTGATCACATCACTGTAACAGCACCCCGATTTCATTATTACTGAATGAAATTATCATAACTTGAATTTATATGGTGATTTATCATTATTCTCAGGCCTTGTCTTCTAATACAATACCTATTTAGTATTTACCGAGTACTGACTAAAAACTTAAATTATAAATTATTTTATGACCATATAAACGTAATATATACATTAAATATTGTAGAAAAATGATTAACTCTAGTCTACATGTAACTTTGCAATGAACATTATTGTTTGCTGCCTTTCCAGTTCTTCTCATATTTCTTAATAATAATATAATAATTCGGATTTGAAAACTTTTGTTAATATTGGTGTATTTATCCATGCCCGTAAATAAGGTTATAGTATATAATATGAACAGCTGAGTTAAGTCCAAGATTAATGTTTATCGATTGTCTGAGCATAATATAATTGAAATATTGTTCATTTTATTTGCTAACTTAGTATATCTTGTGTCCCTGCTTGGCTTATCATTTCAGTAAAATTAGTAAGTCTTGTCATAACAATCAATCATAATTCATAGAACAGAAACCGTAATTTTTTTTTTGTTAGATAGAGGAATATTTTTTACAGGGCGCATTGGACTTCGATTTTTGATTACGTCGCTAAAAACAAAAAATAATACAAAAACTAAAAAGTTGTAAAAATTGATTAAATTCAAACTTGTAACATAAGATTTAGAAAAATAATGTTGAAAATCCAAGTCCAATGCGCCCTGTAAGAAGTCTTCCTCTATCTAACAAAAAAAAAAATTATGGAAATCGGACCAATCTACGAGGCGTGAGAGTTTTTCCTGTAAGGCATGTTTTTGAGCAAAAAAACAGGTCGCGTGCAGGCCCCTTAACAATTTTCAATAAAAAAAGGGGCTCTCGTTTTAAAAAAGAGGCGTGTGTTGCCACTGAACACCCCTCAATTATGTTTGAATGGCTTACAAAATCGAAGTACATATTTGAAGATATAGTGTTTAACATTGAGCATATTTGAAAATTTAAAATCAGAATTTGAAACCAGTGCATCACTAAAGCATAAAATAGGAGGGAGCATACTTGGTGAATACAATAACTAATAAGTTGTATAGGTAAATATTAGTACAGTAAAACTTCCATTAACGGTCACCTCTATAGGACGGTCACCTCTATGTAACGGTCAATTTTTTTGGTCCCGTCGAGTGTTTTCCTAGTGTTATCCTACCTCTGTAGGACGGGCACCTCTAAATAGCGGTCATTATTTAAAGTCCCTTCAGTGACCGTTATATGGAAGTTCTACTGTATATTATAAGTACAGATTTTTTTAACAGTTTCCGATTTGCAGGCATGACGTCCATGGTCGTAGTTTACGTTTCGGAAATAGCTCATGCTTCACACAGACAAGTTTTGTTGTCGTTGAACAGCGTGTTCTTTTCAGTAGGCGTACTATTCGCCACCACCGTCGGATCGCTGTTCCAGTGGCAGGCAGTCAATGTGATATTTTTCATATTCACGGCTGTCACGACGGTGCTCCTGGTCATCTTCCTGCCGGAGAGTCCGGTCTGGCTGGCCAAGTTCCGGTCCGACCGTACCTACGACGCGAGGACTTCGTTGAGAAGAATATACCCGAAGAACGATCAAGTTCGTTTAATAATTTTGACAAAAACTCTCGAATTACAATTTGCTGTGATATAGGTACAACGTATTCCTACACATTTTTGATAACTTATAAACACACTAGAGATATGGTACCCATCACCTATATGCAGAAGTGCAGAAATTATGATAATAAAAATAAAAAATATTATTTACTACCGACATGTAGATGAATGAAACAAGACACAAGTATATAAAGATTAAAGGGCTACCTAATTTTTGGCTTTACATCATAAAATACTCGTAAGATAAATTCTTATGTATCTATCTTAAGAAAATATTATAATTTGTATTAACACTCTTATTTAAAAATGCAAAACTCCTGAATGCAGGGGTAAAATAAGTAAAAAAAAAATTTACAAGACTATTACAAATTTCAACTTAATATCTTTTTAAATTTCAGTTTATTCTTATTAATAGCTAACTATTTAAAATTATAATAACATTTTTTTATTTTTTATAATTTTAAATATATGTTGAACATAATTTAATAATTTAGTAATAATAATAATAATAACAATAATAATAATATAATAATAATAATAATAATAATAATAATAATAATAATAATAATTATAATTATGATAATAATAATAATAATAATAATAATAATTATAATTATGATAATAATAATAATAATAATAATAATAATAATGATACAATTAATAACTATTTAATACAAAAATGTGCCTTTTATGGTTTTAATATTTAGTTGTATAGGTAGCCAATATTTTAGAACATTTATTTAGAATTACATATGAACAAATATATAAAATAATTATTAATATAAAACAGCTGGAGTACGGGATAATGTCATTTACCCCACATTATTTGTCATATATAACTAATTATCTCATTACGTTCTTCTAGGCTAATTATTATTTTCAACCAAAGACGTACATTTTAAAACTGTTTAAATTTTGAATACAATTTAAAAAACTGAACTACGAAATACAAATGTAATTACATGGATATTGTAAAATTGATTAAATGAGAAATAGTTAATTATTCGTACCTTAAAATTGATTAGCTATTTTTATAAAATATGTCAGACTAAATTTTAGAAAACGAGTTTATTATGTATATACTAAAAATCTTTTACTTACTAGTTTCTTATAAAAAATCATCTGATTTAGGTACCATAAAATATTCCAAAGTGATTTTATTCATATCAGAACTTTGGAGAAAATAGGTTGTCCCATCTTACTTCATGTATTCTCCTATGTTCTCCTATGGTCCAATGTTGTTTTTGTTTATTATAATAACATATTATTTTAATATGCAGTTCAACAATCTTAAATTCGATACTACGTATACGATGTTCAAGGTACAGAAACATGCTGAGTGAATGCGTGATACGCACCTAATTTGTTTTGAAACCCCTTTGATTATAAATTATAGTAAATATTTAATAGATAAATATAGCATAATATACTAACCTTTTAATATTTACCAATAAAATTATTCGATCCGTTTTATGAACGTATACAAAGATAAAAGAACCATATATTTTGTATTTTGTTATTTAGTAGGTATATTTACTTTATGTAAGTAACATAATATTAATGAATCTACGTGTCAAGTGTTAGCTAGTATAAAAATAGTTTCGTAGTTTCGAAAGTTTCATGGCATCAAATATATAAAACATGATTTTCACAACACTCAACAAACGTGTTTAATGTTTATGTGCACGTGCGTGATAAAATACCTCTAGGTACATATTAATGATTAGACATTTATATATACCTACAAACACTCGAGATTTGCATGAGAGATAAGATAATTAACAACTTCAGCTTAAATATAAATTATGCGTAATAATATACCTACATCAAGAGGACATCGAGCTTGTCAGCGCAATATTTTTTTACATAAAACGCATTCTTGTAAAATCTGGTTTTATGATTTTTGAGTAACCTTAGAGTAAAATCACCTATTGCAAAAATTATAGAGGATTATGTTTAGAGTTAAGCGCGTCAATACCGGTGTGTTTTTAATACAAAAACATGTCTACAAGAAAAACTCACACATCCTGTAGATTAGTCGAATTTCGTCCATTTGTTTTTATCTAAGAAAAGAGAACATTTTGTGGATCAAGTCAAAGCCTGATTTTCAAAATTATAGTTAACAGTTATATTAGCTAAAATATGCATTTGAATAATGAATAATATCTGTTATTTTTCAAACGTTTTTTTTTCTATTTTAATAATTTAAAGTAAAATTAAAATTCGGGCTTTGCTGATGTTGCCTGTAGGTCAGAGAAAACAAACAATACGCTGTCATCCTCTTATTTTACATAATTATTATATAGGAATATATATTTTTTTTTTTAAATCATAGCCCAATAATGTCCTAAACTAACTATTTTATTTTTCAAAAACCCTTAATAATGCTGACTTTCAAAGATAAACTCATAATTAATTATTTAAATAAACACTTTAATAATTGCTGCACTTTAAATGAATAACCAAGTTTATGTTTAACATAAAAGTTTTATCTTGAGTTAATTCAAGATATTGACTGCAAAAAAATAATATTATTTAATTCATAAAATACTAAATATTACTGTGTCCTATTACTTATTAATATAAGATTATAAAGATATTATAAAGATATACCTATCACCTAAATATAGGTTATAATTTTTAATTATTTAACAATTTCATGTTTTTTGTAAACTTTGTACCGACTGTTAAAGACGTTAAAGTTTTAATTTTTCAACTATTTTTAAGTAACAAAGATGTACATTATTTTATCATACATTTCAATACAGTAATGGAGCATAAGTATAGGTACCTAGGTGGCTAGGTATAGAGAGTTATATAGTTGAGTATAAACAAGCCGAGTGTATTTAAATTTATAAAGTTATTTTTTGTTAGTTTATTAATATAAACATATACATTTATCTACAAAAATCATAGTATTAAAAAGTATAAAAACGTATAGTGAAAAATTGGTTGCCTCCCACCCCTTAAAAAAATTCTGTCCATGCTAACAGGTTAATAGTAATTTTTTGTTGTTGCGCAGGTGTTCGTGGAAGAACTGGATCGTCTGTACCCCGATTCGACGACCACCGCGGATAGCCCGGAGGTACATCACCCGCAACACTGCATCGGCTGCGAACAAGCAACTAAACGGCGAAGGTTGAAGCGGTGCTGCTGGTGGCGTACGCCTCAGCCGCGGACTGTGACCCGGCCCGTGCGCGTGCTGGCCACCGTGTTTCTTCTGCAGCAGCTGAGCGGTTGTTACCCGGTGATATTCTACGCGGTTCCTGTCATGCGGTCGGTGGCTGGCACCAATGCCCTCGGTGGACCTTACTCGGACATGGAAGCGATGGTGGCTCTGGGCGTTGTCCGCCTGTTGACCAGCGTGGCGGCTTGCGCGCTGTCCTTGCACGTCGGGCGCCGGCCGCTCCTGATCGCCTCGTCGTTGTCCATGGCGTGCTCGGCCGCCCTGGTTGCGCTGACCTACGGCCCAACAGCGGCGCCAATGTGGCCGCTTATAGGGGTCTCGGTGTTCGCATGCAGCGGCTCGGCCGGCGTGCTCGTGTTCCCGTGGACTTTGGTTGGCGAACTGTTGCCCGTTTCGGTCCGGGCTGAGGCCGGCGCTTCTCTCGTGGCGTACGCATACACTCTCATGTTCGTTGTGCTCAAAGCGTTCCCATACGCGGTGGCCGACGACGGCGGCGGTTCCGTGGCCACGACATTCGCCGTCTTCGCTGCCGGATCGCTGGCCATGGCCGCGTACGTGCACGCCCGTCTACCCGAGACTATGGGCAAGCGGTTCGACGAGATCGAAGCGCATTTCGCCGATGACAAACACGCGGCGGCCGCTACCCGCAACGCCCACTGTAAGACGAGCTATTTGATGACGCCTCCGTGATATCGGCATATACCTACGTCGTCGTGTCGCGTCGTAAAGGGTGATAATCGTTACATAACTGCAGTTACTATGTGTATAATATTATTTATATTATAATGGCCGGTGCGCAAAGTTAAACGATGGGAATATTTTATTGTGTCGTGGTTCGGGCATTTGACATTTGACCGAGTATTACCCAGTTTTGTGAAAAAAAAAATTTTCCGAGAATCTGTTCAGGTTTTTGTCATATCAAAAAATTTTGTTTTGGTAATTTTTCTCATCTCAAATTATATATTTCTGTGAAAATTGGATTTATAGTAATTTTCAGGCAATTGAAAGTTATGATTTTATTATTATAATATAGTGACATACTGACATTGACATATTATGTTCCCTCTTACTTGCGGCACCTTCCGTTTTATGCTCAAGACCATACGTTGAAACCGTGTCGTAAGTATTATGAGCATAATTATTATCGTACCTATTCATCGTTTAAGGGTGCAGTGAGGCGCGAGTCAATGCGTGTTAGACCGTTGCAGAAGGGTCGATACTCGATAGTCGATGTTGTCTATAGTACTGCGGTGTATAAACTATAAAGTATAATATAATATTATATCGTTATGAAATTCGAAGTGCATTCTTTTTATCTGTATATATTCGTCGTTCGTATGTTTATTTCTTTGTATATTTTAATGTATTATTTTTTTATTAGTATGACTTTCAAACCTTTATAATATTATGTAAATTAAAGACTTAAATAAAAACAAAGTTTATCGTACGGTTTTTACGGCGGACGCCGGAAAATAATACGATATTACATTGTGTAAATGTAAATACCGTCCTGGAATTTTATTATAATAGATTATATTCCTCCCTCATCGCCGGGTTTAAAGCTGGCAACACGATTTATTATGAAAAATCCACCGACTACCTACCCCGTCATCGGATCTACGAAATAATCCCAAGTACAACATATTATTAATATACGAGTGTTCGTTGATTCCATATTATATAATATTATGTTGTACTGTTGTAGACAATGTAAATAACTACTAGAGCTAGAGCTCATGTAGTCACTTTGACTCTATGGGATAAGTGATAACATATCATATTAGGTACTTATAGTATGAATAATACATATCATCGAAATGTCGATAGGTATATCATAGGCGTATAGCCAGGGTTTTGATCGGTGTAGTGGGGGAAGAGCTGGTAATTTATTGTATATAGAGGAGGCTAATACTCCAGGATCTTTCATAGGTTTTATACTCTGATGCCGTATGGGCGTATAACATATTTTTAGCCCTTATCAGCGAACAGCATTATATAGGAATAACAATTCTATAATAAATGGTTCCTTCATACATAAATATTAAATACATAGAACACTGAGAGCATTTTTTTATTTTCCAGAAATTTCCACGAATGCTCCAGCCCACGAATGCTTCAGCACCACGACCTCATGGCTACGCCACTGATATATATCATATTAAACTCACTAGGAACATTTTCATAATAATAATTATATACATATTATATTATATATTATAATACCATAATATTCGTGTATTTGATAATATATGCGCGCGCACACACACGTCATATAAGTGTATAATAATATTATATTCGATAAAAATTTAGTAGACGCCACAAAAAAGGTTTTCTACTCGATAAAATCGTACATGCGTAATATGTTATTATGATAATTTCATCGTATAAATAATATAACATCCGGACGTTTCCGTTCGACAACTCGGTTATAATATATCTAGGTATATAGGTACGAGCACATAATATCTTTTGTTCAATACACATTTTCGTAGACCAAATTCTTACAAACTATAATAATTAATATTATTTATTTATAAATAGGTAATTTTATGTTATCTAATATACGCGCGTTGCGCAATTAAATTGGTGTTGTTGCGTTGCTCAACTTATTATTACAATAAAAAATTCTATACGCATAATAATATGTTGGAAAATATAAGAACAAATTTCCAAATCACTAAGCTTGACATTTTGACAATATTGGTCGACGATGGAGATAAATATAATAATATATATTATATTAAAAAGTAAAATGTTACCTTTCTAATTATTACACAATAAATATTATGTTTTAATAATATACTATAACACTGTGGGAGACAAAATATATATACCCTTATAAATCTCTATTAACGTTTCGATATTGATACAACAATTATTATTAATTAATTAATCTTAAGAGGTGTTAATATGTTATGTATGTAGTAGTCAAATAGGCACAAATTGCGTCGTCTTATATTAAATATATGATTATAATAACAAACTTTTCAGACAGGTTTGCCGAAATGGCGATACCTCATCGGTTTACAATAAATAAAATAGTAAATTACACTAAGTGTTACTCGGCTTATATCGAAAAAAAAGGTTTAAGTCCATAAATACTGAAATTATCGTCTTAAAACTTACTAGAAAACCATCGATTAATTGTTAGGTAACATCAATAATTACAAAAGTTTTCAGTATAATGTTATCATGTAAGCAGTAACCCAAGCTCCAACTACTGTGTGTCCATACAAAGGTAGTAGGTACCTATAACTGCACCACTGGACCAGTGAACATTTGTTTTTAGTAGGTGGGTTTAACATATGTATACAACAATATACTATATTACTATATACTACCAGATTATTAGGTACAGTTTCTGTTTTGTTTGAACAAAATTCTTTATATTTATCACAAAAAAAAAAAACCAAAAATATTATTTTTTATTATTCCTTAGCGTGATTATCACATTAAAAAAAAATATTAAATTTAATTGTGACACATCTAAAAAAAATCTAAAAACAATTATTCTGAGTAAAGCTTTTTTTCTTAACAGCTTGTTTCTATATTATGTTCTTCTCATTTTTTCTTGATTAAGTTAAAAATAGTTTTATGGAAGTTTACAGTCTTAAAAAACCCCAATTACCATATGGGTCTAATTTATTTTCAATCAACCACATCATCTGTAATACCTAGGTACATAATTAATGTCTCATACCTATAGTGTAGTAGACAGTATAGTGTATATTATGTATATTATTGTCAACTTAAGCCAATTTTTGTCATTATGTAAATGTAAATTATTAAAGAATCCTAAAATGATATTCCTAAACGGTTCAAGATATAATTGTTAATATTTTATCATGATTATTTATTTTTCACCAGTAAATTATCACCCTCGCAGGACCTATACTCTCAATTTGCGCATGCAAATAGATAACCATGTCATATTTCCAATTTTTTTTTGTGAACGGGGAGGTTTTTATAATAATCCACATACAGACATTAGCGCATACCCTTTATAATCGTTCATAACCCCTACAAACCACCACACAAAAAAAAACCCCAATAATAAAAATTATAATATAGCTCCCCACAAGTCGTTATAGATAAGGTGGGTTTAGAATAGGTTCCCAAGATTTTTTTTGTTAATAGTTGTTCCATGGACTAAAGCGATATTTGGATTTCGAAATTATAATATCGCCTTGATCCATGCGAGTAGATTATTAATTAAAAGTTAAAAAAATTAATATAGTCACAGAAGCACAATGTTATTACTTAAAAATAAAAATAGTCTTAAGTAAGGATGGGTGTACCCGCCGCACCGAAATTACTACGGCTATAACAAGTGATATAATTTATTTATTAGTAATATTATGCATGATCTGTATTTCATAAACTATGCTTAACCTCATCTTGATTACCTAGATAATATTGTAATATATTATAGGCGCTATCCGATATATTTTTAATGACAATGAAAATTCTATACTATGCACAAGTAGTATAGCACAGTATACACATATTATCATAGGATGAACGAACCTCATTGAATGAAAGAAAAAAAATTACAGTTCTGCGTAATAATTTATAATAAACCTTTGATAAATACCTACCTAAATAAAAATTTTGGTTTGAAAATAGACCTATTTATTTACCTACTTTTGATTTTAAAATGCTTTATACTGTATTTTCCAGGTGTTTTTAATATTTGGATACAAATCATCACCTAACCTAGTAAAAATGGGAATGTACATGAATACATTATTATTATTTTAAATTCCTACGTAAATACGTCTACAGTAGAACTCCGATTATCCGAACGCCAATCAAACGGATGTCCAATTAACCAGACGAAAAAAAAAGGTCCTAAGCTAAAGATTATATCATAATATTATGTTATACTGTTATTATACTGATATTATGTTATTGTGTTATACTAGCTGGGAATGTTGGAACATAATAGTGAAGTACCCACTTACAAAATGTTTGTATTTATTGATAATATTTACTTCAAAATAATCAAAATATAAGTATTTTATATTTTGGGGGTTCAAATTGTTAACTCGGTGGTGCAAAAGTCCCCTATGCACCCCCCAATGGTCAGTTTTTGTGTAATCATCACACAGTTTAGTCTGTCAATTGTTATATTATTATAACGAGTGAATTTTCGTGTTACAATGTCCCTAAATAACTTTTAAAATGTCATACGTCAATCATCCGGATATTTGCTTATCCGGACCACCCTTGACATTAATTAGTCCGGATAATCGGAGTTCTACTGTACTTATATAAACGTATAACATAACGATTTAACATATTTTTAAGTTGTTTTGTTTGTTGCTATTTTATTATAATATCGATTTGTTCAAAGATGAGGGACTTCATTTTATTCGGAAAAGTTTATTTTTTAAATAAAATTAATTGACGATTGATGAATAATCCTTTAATATTAGACCCAGGGTTACGCGTTACGTGTATTATGATTTTAAATTATCTGAAAACAAATTTATTTTGCCACAATGTTTATCACAATTTGATAGATTATATTATGCTTATAGCTGTTGTTTTTCCAATACATATAATAAACTATTCAAATTTAAATAAGCGGATATAAATATTATAAGTACAAACAATACTCATATAAATATATAAGTAAAAACAATACTCATATAAATATAGAAGTACTCTATAAAATAACAATGGATAGGTTTTCATACATATAATAATAATAATAATATACATATGAGTATAATATTATTGTAGCCCAGCCGCCCAGGTAATATGTTGATAATCCTACCCAATTTTTATGATTCAATAAAATATATTATATAGTGAAGGAATACAAACTCCGTTATAGTCCTATAATATGTGATGATAGACATGTACATTGTATAAAATAGTTTTAAGTAATATTTACAAAAGGATATTCTATCGTTTTAGTTTTATGGATATTTGTATTTCTTGTTTAACTCATCAAGAATTCGTACACTTTGGTATTAAATAAAGTATACACACACCCATACACATACATACACGTTATATATAATATATATACAGATAAGTACATGTGGTTATTTTTTATTTATTTTATTATGGAAATAGCCGTATAGGGAGGTACGTGTATGTCATGTAAATTTGTGAGTCTGTATAACAAAAATCATTTTAAACGATTATTACGACAGTATTTTTTTTTTTTTTTTGGGCAGGGGCAGTTTTTCAAAGCGATATTTATGTATTTTTAGTATATATATATCTATATATGTATATTGTATATATACCTATAAGTTTTATTTTTATTTTAATGCACCTTCAGTTTCTTTTTCATTTAAAGAGTCACGTTTTTGACGGTTGATCGGTTGTCACTGTGTGTGGCGTAGCTCGCATCGAAGTTTGTTACCTATGCTTTATTCGTCCGAAAACCAAGCTGTAAAAAAAAAAAATAAATATTTTAACACATTCAATAAGTCGGAATAACTACGAAAAAACAATGCAATCTATTTAATAGTATAGGTAATAATTTAAATAAAATTGCTCTATAAAAATAAGTACATAATATAATATAGTAACTACTAAGTACCAACAATTATATTGATACTCGTATTCCTATTACTAAAAGCAATATTGAAAATATATATCAAGTAGGTAGGTATTTAATTAAAAACTGTAATCATTTAATTCGTATTTTATGATAAATAATATTTTTGGCTGTGATTAAGTATGTGATCTACCGTATAATTAATTAATTCATAGATAATATATATATAATATATATATATGATCTAAGGCCAAGGGGCTAGGACCGCATGACCACATGTTATTATATTACTATGCTTTCATATATTCATAGATCTGATTTAACCAACGCCAACTGAAAATACGCTTTATCTATTACTCTAGTCGTGGTACTTATATTGTATATAGTTTGCAATTTTTTTAAATTTTCAAATAATTTAAAATTGTTACTCTTAAAAACCAAAAAAATTTGAATTTTTTTTTTAAACCACATAGTTAACTAATAATACTATAAGTACAACGTACAAATAGCTAACATTTAACAAATAAAAATACCCGACTCGACTCTCTATTTTATTTTTCCCATACCTTAAAGTAACATTCAAGATAAAACAAATTCTGTAAATATTTAGTATTCTATAGTAGATCAAATACTTTACCATATAGCACATATTCATATATTTTCTATTTGAAAAGGACTTAACATTAATGGATTTCCTACAGTTTTAAAATTATGTATAAGTATTTAAAATAAATGTAGGCAGGTATACAGTATACCTATAACAGTATATATATATAATTTGAATTTAATATTTTTTTTATCGTTAATTAAACTCATTTAAATTATAAAAATCAGATTTTACACGTTGAAAGTACGCGATTGGCTGTTAATAAATTCAGTTTTAGAAGGAAATTTGTATATTATAATCATATATTTTCGTTATTTATAACTTATGAACTATAACTATTTATAATCTAAAAGAAAGTTGCTTTTATACTGATTGTTACCAGCTAGATCCAGATATCATAATATAAAAGTTACAGATGATGTTACATTTTGTAATATAATAGGTACCTACTTTTTCATAATTGGAAGTTGTATGTATTGTTATTTATTTCAATGACTAAAATATATTTATATCCTTAATTTTATTATTATTATTTATATGATCTAAGTAGGTATATTTTAAAATTAATATGTATAGTTCATATAATTATATAATTTATAAAGTATAGTTTAAAGGAATCACTATTATTTTATGAAGTGTGTATAGGTAGGTACTGTATAATATTGTTTAAAGTGTAGATAATAGATAGTATTATATTATTATTACAGTAAAATAACTATGTTTACCAAAATAAATTCTTACTAACAATACATTTATGACCATTTGATATAAATACAGTCGATTTAATTAATATGCGATTTACAATATTTTGAACAATTGTTTTAAAGTGCAAAGTAAATTTGTAAAAACTACAATAGGTACAAAAGTTAACGTTTTGAGTGATTTATAATATATTATTAATAAGTTGATGAAAAAATAATTTGCAATTATGTCAACTGATTGAACTGCTATAACGGTTATTAAAATACCATGGTGCACAATATTGTGTTAGTATAAATAATAACAAGCCATGCAAATGTACATACATTAAATAGATACTTAAAATAATAGCTAAATGTTTGATATAAATGATTGAATGAAATTACTGATAGGCAATTAAATATAAGTCAAAGAAATATTGATATTAAATTAAGTGATGTATAAATGTATAATATAGTCTATATATTCTGTGTATGCTGTTTTAGTTCGCACGTCCACGGTCGTAGATATATTGCTGATGACCAGCCTAATTGTATAGATACTAAATAATTTAATAATAGGTGGACTACAATATTTAAAGGATTTAAGGCATAGCATTTTGTTTTAAATTCTCTATTTCATATATATTTAGGAGTGGTTAATACTGAAATTAAATTCGTGATAATAAATATTAAATAGCAATACTAGTGCAAAACACGGAATAAATATAAAAGTATTAAATAATTTACAATTTAAAAACAAATTACCTAATAATAGATTACATACCGAAGAGAATAGTGTGTTCGAGTTAGATTGTTTCAACAAGAATTATGTTCAAGTATTTAAGTATCAACGGTTGTCGAAACAAAATGCATAAAACACATGACGTTATCGGAACGAAAAAATTATAATAATAAATAAACGGCACACAAAAATATAAAGCACACAAAACAAAGCATGATTATCCATTGTGTAAGTATAATGTATTAATGTATAATATATTATGTATGTGTTGTCTCCTTTTTTAAAAAATATTCCGTTGCTTTGTTTAATGTCTTTCTCTAGTTTATCGTGTTAGTATAGACTACTATAGAGTATAATAGGTATGTTGAGAGGGTTTAAATATGTATAATATTAGGTATATAATGTGTATTATATCCCATATATAATATACATTGTCAAATACAAGACACGTTATTAATAATAGCACAATAAAATTATGTTTTATTTCATTAACTTTTTACCTAAATAAATTATTCTAAAAATGGATAATACTGTGTTATTCAAACATTATAAACGAGTAATATTTAGGAAATATTATTGATATTATATATGACCTTATATTATAGTACAACGAATGTCCTAAATTCAGCTAAATAACAATATTTTTAAGCTGAACACATCAATCATTTATATACATAATACATACATATATATTTATATATTTAAATGTATATATATATATATATGTATTTATTTATAATGTATACATATATATTTGTATATATACTATTATATATTATATTGGTAATCAAATAAGTACTAAAAAAAAAAAATATATATATAATATATAGATAATACATAATTATGTTTATAGTATTATAAGGATAAATCAAAGTTGAATTTTGAATAAAAAAATAAGCTTTAAAAACAATATTTGTTAATTTTGTGTGTTTCTAACTGAAATGTTATATCATATATAATTGAAACTTGAGGAATGCTTAATTAAATTCTATTGTATATTGTATTCGTTTTTTAAACAATTATTTTTGTGAATAGGTAAATTTGTATAATTTCCCGGTATGTCATACATTCTTAAGCCATCAAAGTGTTTTTATTGGAACTTACCAACTATAATGGCTAATATTACAAGACCAATAACTCCCATTATGATCATCATCTGAAATAAAAAAAAAAATCTTTAATTCCAATTTTTTTTAAAACTTACATAAACCTATTATATTTTATAATACTAAACAACAATAAAATAAAATAATTATTTTAAATCGTAATCACGTCTATAGTATACATTATGGTTATAAATAAATAGAGCCATCATAATGTAATGTGTAGCTTAGTAGCTAGTAAAGTATATTTAAGCAAAGATCAGAAAAAATAATTAGTATGACTTGCCTATTAGTTGGACATATTAATCGATCAAAGTATAGTAAACACAAATTAATTAATTAAAACTATTATTTTATTTCTTTAGTATTATAATGAAAAATAATTGAAGTAGGTATTGAACTAATTATTATATAACGCTTAATTTTGTTTTACTTATATATTACTTATATTAGTATGATAGCCATAAAGATAAAAACATGATGTACATTAGTCATTAATTGTTGAGTTAGGTACTAGGTACCTCTAATCGTTTAATATTATGATGTGTAAAAATATAAGTGATATTTATTATTAATCAAATCAACCCTAAATATAAAGCATTTTTAAATGCATGCAACATTTAATGTTATAAATCTATTTTAATTATGGCTTTTGACTTTTGAGTCATTGTATACGAAGTATTTTAATAATAACTTAACTAAACTAGTAGGTACCTATTCTAGTACAGAATGTCAGAATAAATAAAGATTAAAGGTATGCAATTTTTTTCTGGTTAGAATTTTAAAAACGATAAGATATGTATAGGTATTTATTGATAAGAGTAATTATTAGGTATCACTATTTGTTTTATTTATTTACATGTGGGTGTGGCCATTGTTAAATATTACCATATCTTCTTGGAATTAGTTAGAACGTATTTTGTTACATTATAAAAAATGTTAGTTGGATTTATTCATGATTGTTGCTTACTACGACAGTGTTAAAGTTAATCAAAAACTAGAAATTATGTAGTTTTCTTCCAATAAGTCTCTTACAATTTATGTTTCTCCATCTTTTATACATAATAATTCAAAGATTAAAGAGTTATTTTTTAAAAATTAAATGTATTTTTAAAGTAGACACTGTTGTATGTTAAAAATGTGTACCATAATAATAATTAAAAAGTATAAAGTAAACTATCTAATAAGTTATAAAGGTAGGTAACTATTGTTAAATTTATCTATAAAATGTGGTCTGTGCAATTTTTTTTTTTATCAAAGGCCTTTTAATAATTTAATTGATTTTAACTAATTATTTTAACACAGGGACGGCACCAGGGACATGGTTAGTGAGGAGGGGAGCAAGTCATAATTTTCAGACAGTTTCGATAATTTTTTTTTACAATTTGATTTTTAACAGTATAAAATTGTTTAGAAATATAGCCCCTGTTTTAACGTATTTGACCTTTTTAATATTTAGTATAATTTTTAAAAAAGTTATGTAAACCATAATATAACAGTTCATAGAAAATAGGACTAATGTATATTATATGTATTAATATGGTAATATATTTTCTTGTAATCATGACTTTTATAGCATACTGACTTTACAAAAACTGAGAATGGCGTATCCAAACTTCAAGTTCTAAACACAAGTTTGTTACCTAGGAATTAAATACATAGATTTATGACAACTTACAGCCGCGCAGTCATATTGTTTCTAAATATTATCGACTTATGTTTATAATATGGTGTCAAGTTTTTAGTAAAAATATTTCTATTCCTATGTAGTTATGTAGATATAGCAATTATTAGATGTATATATACCTAAATATAAATATACTGTGGTTGTTATCTTGCCGCATACTTCCGGTTGTGCTACGATAGTAGGTAACATTAGGAATAAATAAACGGTTTGGGTATATTAGCCCACAGCTTACATACACCAATATTTTTTATTATCTTTTTTATATCCAACACGCAGTATACAAATTTACCTTTAACCATTAAAATTATTATAGCCTCAATATCTAAAATCGTTTTAAAATAAATTCGAATTTTATCAAAATATGCAAAAATTAAAATAATTATATACCTACCTATTTATGTGTTTAAAATTTTTTTAAATGTCAACTTTTAGTCTTTTAATTGAATTATTTTGAAGAATAAAACAGTTTATTAGGCATAATAATATTATCATTTAATTTCAAAACTTGAATATAGATAGCAACGATTTGTGTAATTTTAAAATTGCAGGTAGATATACTTATAATAAACTATATAAATAACTATATATATATAACAATTTATAGGTTTAATTATACCAAAACATATTTTATATTATGTTCCTAGATCAAATATAAAAAGAATCAGTGTATGGCGGCGCCCCTATACTCCTCAACGTGTAATTTTTAGACATTTTCATTTTGACCTATTTTACAATATATTGAACATCAAAAATGTATACACAAATACACAATGTGACTAGGTAATAACTAATAAGTAATAACAGTCGTGTAGCTTATTATGTGTTATAGAACGTGCTGTTTATTAACGTTCTATAAATTGTTTAAATTATGTACAATTTACAATTTTGTTAATGCTTTCCCACTAACCATCAATTTTATTCTGTATGTCTACAATATCGTTTATTTTCATAGAAATTATTGATTTAATTTACTAACTACTGGTCTATACAATATGTTTAAAAAAAGACATATTTGATGAAGCGAGGCCTAATAATGTTAGTTTTAAAAATATATACTAATCTTTCTAAACAAGATGGTCAAAAAACGATTTTTTTAAATCTAATAAAAAATAATCCTTTGATTATGAATTCAGCTTTGTTCTCTTAAACTGAGGCGAGCTATATTGATAAAAATACTTGAACGAATATGAATTTTCATAATTTTTAAGTAATTCTTAATATCGAATAATGTAACTATATATACCTTTAAATTTTGTAGCCAAAATTTCCTCTTTAGTTTTCCAGCTTGTTGTTCAAATTGCGATGCCCCTTGTTGTAATGCATCTGTGAAAAAAATGAATACAAATAATTAACAATAATAAAAAAAAAATTATATTAAACATGAGCAAAAACGGTTTAAACCTGCTCTGTCATCCAGTTCGGAGAGTTTTTGATCCCTGTCCAGTACCTTCATCACGTTCGTCTTCATAATATCCACCACCTAAAATACATCGAGTAATATACAGTAAGTTACAAATAAATTGCACCGTTTTTGCGCTCGTACACACCTCATCGACTTGTGCTTGTGTTTGTTGCAATCGCTTTTGCGCCGCGATTTGCTGTGGTGTCTTTGGGCCTCCGACCACTGTGTCATCTCCTGCGGTAAGTCCAGCGCCTGTTCCATCGGCCCTGTATCATACATACGCAACTCATAATACGTGTATTAATATAAAATTAATATTATCATCATCATCATCATCGTCCTCGTCATCATCATTATCATCGATCGTTGTACGAGTATGTGGTTTCTTTATAGCGACGCGAGAAACGAAGAAGGGCGTATTACATTTTATACAAAAAAGTATTTCGACCCTAGTTTGTTTGCTCAATTACACGAAATACTGTTTGTCGTATTTGTCACGCGTGCTCGGCGGGGCCATGTTTGCACATCGGATTTCTGAAGGTGTGTACAGGACACGCGTTTACACAATAGCCGTCGTAATAAAGTTAGCAATATACAAACGTATACAATACGTGTTTGTACATACATAATATATATCTATAATATTATGTAGTTCACTTGACCGACTTACGTTCCGGGTGATTTTAAGGGTGTGGAGATCGGAAAAAATCGAGTACCTAGTGCAATACGAATTAATTTTGTTGACTTTTTTTTCAGAATTAACTTTTTAATATTTAACTTTACAAATTTAATTATTTATTGAAATTTTGAAAACAAACATAGAAGCAATAATTATAACTATACTGAGGCATTATATACAAGGTAAACTTAGGCGTTTTGACGTTCATTTTTTTGTTAAAGAAATAAAGTTTTTTAACGATTTCATATGCAAAGTATACGCTTCTGAAGTGTGTAGAATAAAAAGTTATTATAGTTGAGTGAGTAGATAATATTAAATTCATGAAAATTAATAATAAAATACTTAAAATTAATAGTGTTCTTTAATCTCCATCCAAAATCAAAAATTAATATTTTATGGTTTTCAAATTGAAGTGGCGAAAAAACAATATAAAAAATATGAATAGTTGCCACATACATATTATACTATATAGTTTATAGTTTATTCAATATACATATTAACACTTTTACGTACTTAGTTTGTAAGTATTGATAATATTTTCCTACTAATTTTATCGTTATAAATGTGTGATATGCTTCCACAAAATGATCATAATATTGAATTGTTACATATAAAAAAGTTAATCGTCTATTTTCTGCCGTTACTGGTCATTTGGTCAAAAATGTACTTAATTTATATTCCATTGGATACTAGTATTCTACAATACTTTCGTAGCAACCTCAGAAATACATATTCTAGGTATTATATCACGTGAATATTAATCTAGTACTAATCACAATTAAAAAAAAAAAAATCGTAAAAGACAGGCGTATAGCACACTTTATGTTGTATAATATTAATCAAGCTGCAGCTTTAAGTGTGAGCATACGGGCGAAGTTGTAAAGATAATTTGGACATTTTATGAATGCTACACATGTAAGCTACACATTTTTTTTTAAATAGTAGGTACTGAACATTTGAATTTTCGTACTTGTGTCGTACTGCACAGTGTACACTAAATAGGGGCTGCATATATATAGTGCACTGGCGGTAAATAATATAATATCGTGTGTATAATACACCGACGAAGTGCAGCTGAAATTAACCTATACCTATGTAGGTAGGGAACTGCGTATAGCTATACATAATAATACAACACAGGACACACCATCATCGCCGCCTCCCACTGATAAATCGATGGTAAAAACGGCGGGGGCCGCCTACGGGATTACGTGCGGGAAAGCCCGGATGAAAACACGTACACATCATAATACCTAACATAATATTATATTATAACGTATATACATTATACATATTACAAAGGCCCCGAAACGCGATATATTATAATATACGCCTATCTGGAAAAAAAAAACGGTATCTGCCGAAAGTATCGCGTAAGCATTCAGCAAGGGTTGTTACGAGGGTAACATATATCTCGCACGCACGGGCGTGGTGGTGGCGGCGGCGGTCGTTGTGGTGGAGCGGACTTCCCCGAAAGCGGAATCCTGTCGGAGACGGTCTGGAAGGGTTTGTTTGGGTAGGAGGGTGGTGGAGAGTGTCGAGCGGAGAGCACTGTATAGCTATATACTCGACCGCGTTTGGGCGTTGAGCGAAAACGGCCTATCCCACTCCCCGCCGCCGCAACCGAGGAAAGTTTGTGGGAATTCGAAAACGACGTGACCCTCGAGCTCACGGGGGTACGTTTTGACGAGTGTACCTATATGAAATTGACGTGACACGACAAAGCCATTATATGAAATATATATTACACATTTTATTGTAACTATATACTGTTCTTATAGACGAACGTCATAATAAAATAATATGTATGCCTATTACTATAGGTATAATAATATTATACATTTATACTCACATTTTGCCCGTAAAGCGATCGGAATGAATCGACTACGGTCGCTGCTGTACGCCGAATGTGCGAGTCGTACGACGACGACTGATTATATTATACTATATATTATATTATAATATAGTATATGCGCGCCTAGGTGCAGCGTATAGTTATGTCTTAGGACCTGCGCTGCGCGGCGAATAGATGTAATATATATTCCTCTTCGGTCGCAGATATAGAATTTTCTCGGTGGCACCTATGCGTAGGTATGTGGTATTATGATAACATATAAGGGTACACCGGGCTGGCGTGATATGCGCGGTATAATATTATGTTATATTATTATTATAGCGACGATGACGACGGCGACGACAATGTGAGATGGTACCGGACGAGAATTTTATTTGACATTAAAGTTTGTTTTTGCCAGCGGCGGCGGCGTCGACGACGACTGTAGAAGGCACTGGCTGCCGTGAGGTTTCGCGCGCGCGTGTGAGTGTCCGCCAGTACCGTCTGTATGCGTGTGCGCGCGCGCGTCGTCCCACTGTACGTTATATAGTGTCATATATAGTGTTTGTGTGTGTAAGTTTTCACGTCAGTGTGTGCGAAAGTTTTCGTGTGTGTGTGTGTGTGGGTGAGCGGCGTCCGCTCGACGATCGATCGGGTCCCTCGGAACCGACTACTCTATACGCGGCAGTGCCGCGTCGTAAGGGAAGGGAACGGAACACCGCGCGCACCCCCGTCGAGGGCGCAACACACACACTAGCTACAACGCCGCCACCGCCTCCACACCCACCTTCACCACCTCCAACGACTCCACCGCTGCCGTCTGACTGCACGGTCGTATAACCCATACAGTTGTAGCTGAGTCGCCCACAGCGGACCCTCTCGCCGCCGCCGTAACCGACCCGCACCGACACCGGTGCCCCAAACCACCCCCGCAGACGCCTCGCAACCGCCGCCCACGCACCGCGGAAAACAAGGAAAACCTTTAGCGCCCGTATACGAGTACGTTTATACATATATATTGTATATACGGGATGTTCCATTTTTACGCGGTGCTACGCTATATGATTTCTTTAGTCCATCTTCGTGCGTACCTGAGTTAAATATATACTATGCAGGCGAGGAGTTCCCATATTTTGTTCATTATTCGATATCGATAGTCAATACACGTCAACATTTTCAGAAAAGCATTCTGCTCCTGCAAGTTGTGTAGTTAAATTAATATATTATATATGATAAATTGAAAACGAGATCAAAAAACCCTAAGATACCACTCTCAGATAGTCATAAATCATAATATTATATAGATTATAGGTAGGTACAATAACAATAGTAAGCAACTATTATACATATTTTTATTTGTAAAAACGTTGTGTCATAAATACTTTACACTTTAAAAAATATATATGCTTACATCGTACCTATTACATATTATGACTTAAAATTACCGTAACCAGTTAAATGCGGACCACCCCGTATATGTTATATATGGTACATGCGATTTCGTCGCGCGCAACGCTGATTCCTCGACCGTGGGCGTCCTCCGCCAACGATTATATATTATTATTATTCTATATTGCTCTTAGGCGGCGGCGGCAGCGATCGAATTTGGGCGTAATATATGCACATGACGAGTATTTTACATGCACACGCTATATTAGAGTACGCATACGGATGTGCGTGTATTGTAGGTATTATAGGCATATTATCATATTATATGATATTTATATTTAGTATTTACACACGATACACACATGACGTCAAAAAGACACGATGACTGTCAGTCCCAATCGTTTGTCCGTTTTTTACTTATTGTATTGGGTATTTATGTACTTACTACGTTTATATACACATTTATAGAGGTATAAAGTGGAGAAGCCAGGATTTTTTTTTCAGGGGGGGGGGTCGGTGATTAACTTTTATCCTTTTACACATTAAATACGTACTAGCACAGATATATAGCTGAAAAGTGTTAATACTTAAAGTAGGTACATTTTAAATATTTTAAATACAATTTAAGACTTTTTGGGAGACCATAGTCATAGACCATAAAAATAATTTTTAAATTTTCTCAGCTTTTTTTGGGGGGGGGGAGCTGCAACCCCTAAGACCCTCTCCTGGCTACGCCACTACACGTATATAAGATTGGTGTTTACAACATACGATTTTTGGAATTTTTTCTGATATTTCTATGCTGAAATTTTTCTATTTTCATTATTATTCGTCATTATTGTAGGTACTTATACAGACATGGCAGGTATACCAATAACTCATGAGTAAATTATCCAGCTTTATATATTAGTTCGCAAGTTCCGTGACCTGATTGTACCAACTATACCAATATAGGATAAACAATGGTTTTCGGTCGGTTTGTGTTTTGTTTTTCTCATCATACCTACTTATATATAACATATATTATATATAGGTATCATCAACGATAAAACGCGTGTCATTCATCAACACGAAACCTAAAAGTATTTATTTGTTTATTGACGTCGTAGTCCAACGACGTGGGTTAACTTAATCTAAATCTGAAGTCCTAAATATCCATATGATTATATATATTTAAACACAGCAAGGAATACTATATAATATGCGCATGCTATATGGTATATGCCAATACCTACCTATATAATATTATATAGGTACAACAATAAAATAATAATAATAATATTACGTTGTACTTTAAAGTTTAAATGCGTTATTCAAATTAAATCATTTAAAAAAAGTATCTTTTAAATACTGCAGACATACTGTTATGGGGTTAATTAACAAACTAATTAATGTATGCAGTTTTCGTAAAAATCGATTTTGTTGTAATTCAAAACATACTTACTTATTGGGATCTAGAATTGTACTCAATCATGTTTGTTTTATTTTCTATTCCCAACGAAATTTTTAAAATATTTAGAATAATAAAATTGTATGCTATGAACATAATAAATTCTATATATAGGTACGACACCTTTATAAAATACGCTCGTCGGTGATATTGTCGTATTGACTCATACCTATTATACGTTGTAAGTTAATAACAATAATATATTAGGATATAATTGACATTTTTTTTTCTTGGGGAGGGAAGTTTAATCTTCCGGTTACCGTATTACCACAGATTATATTACATTATATTATATTAATTTTATATAATCTGTGGTATTACTACAGTAGAAGAATATTAAAATTACTTAATTATTGTAATATAAATAAAATATCCTTAGAAATAGTCGGTGCAGGCCATATCTGCTCAGAATCGTTTTTCGTATAGGTAATATTATTATAATTAAGTACATTACACGCATATACATTACAGACTACAGTGACCTCAATGATGAAGAATATACACTTAAAAAATAATACCTATTAATTATAGAAGTCGGACTTCCTTGCGGTTTGTTTTTGTTTTTATATGAATCTCAATTATGTATATAGCAAATAGGTATTACTTTGATTCAACAATTATTGTACCTATATATGGCTATATTATTGTAGGTACAAAATTAATATTCCAATAAGAAATATTATGGTAAGCTAATAATGGCATTAAATGCTGATTTAGACAGGCAGTGTAAATTTTAAGTTTAATTATTGTTGTTAATACTTTATTTTATCTAATCAATATTCAAACTACCTATAATTATTATGTAATATTGGTACAATTAATTTTCTTTTATTAACCATATTGTATATGAATGATATTCAGCCACACAGTCGCAATTAAAAATAAAATAATAACTGTACAACGGTCTGTGATGTATAGTATATAGAAGCAGGAGTTGCCTATTTAAGCTGTGTAAAATACAGGTAAATTTGTTATAAGACATACACATAGACATAACTAACTTTCTATTTCATAAATTAGCCCCAAGTAAACTCCAAAACATCAGAAATATTGCGTAGAACTTGCTTTTGTAAAAATCATCAAAATCGTACTTTTAGAAATTAAGTTATAAATGAAAAAGTGAGAATTTTTTAATGGAAATTTATGTTAAATTCAGAAACATGGTAGCCGCCGTCGTCGTCGTCGCATCAGCCTTTGCCATTGTGGCATTGTTACCAACAATATTACCGTTCTTATAGATTATTGTGTAAATATTAAATACTCAATATTTAATAACGATAAAAATTAGTGATATCACAACAATAAATCTTCGTAAACTACCTGTGAAAATGGCTAAGTAAAAAAAATATAAGGTTTTTAAGCACTATAAAGATGTGATATCATGATTATATACTAAGTATATTGAATTTAATTAAACTTATTTTCTTTCAATAATTGATTTACTTGGCGAGGAATTATTTAGAATAGTATATAAATATTAATAATATAGTTTACACGTTTTTATTTTTTTCTATAAAATATAACATAATATTCAAGTTTTTAGAATTGTATATTTAACCAAAAGTTATTTTAAAATTCAAGGACGTGTTATCAATATTGATATGAGCAATAACTAATATTGATTTATATTCTATATTCGGATCTAACTTTAAAATATATATTTGCTACCTATGTAGTATGTATAATGATGTACCTATTTCAGTGCAAAATCTAATGTGTGGTCATACCTATAGTTAATATATTATTATTGTACAACAACTGTCAAAACTCACATACCTTGAAAAAGTGATTTCCTATACTACCTACAAAAGATAGGTATCAGGTTTTGTTCGGATTAGGATATTACGACTCAAGTCAATAATTATGTAGAAAATATGGTATCGGTACATGCACGTATACACGGAGGTTTAATGGTTCAAACCAGCTAAACCGAAATGTTTTCAAACAATATTATTTTTGGACATGCAGTATTATATTATTATTTTACCAATGTAAAATACAATTTTGATTTTTTTTAAATATTATTTTGTATCAACTATTTGAGTCAATTTGACTATATTAAGCGTTCTACACAATACACATTATTATTGTTTACAATTCTTGTATGGTTTATATAACCGTCCATATCGTATCCGCCGGTGTAATGCGTTATTTTATGATTTATTCCGCAGTCGCCTTTAGTGCTTGATGGCTTGAATTTTTCTTGGAAAATACTCTTGGATACTACTTTTGGATTATACTCTGTATAATCGACCAATGAGGTTTTTTATTTAAAATATATATTTTAACGATTTTTAGTCGTTAAATCTGTAAAAGTTGATTATACACTCAACACAACGAAAAAAAGAAACAATATTTTCTTGTGTTCACAAAATATTTTTATTATAATAGAAAAGGCCGCAAATTAGAAAAAAAAAACCGAAATTTAAATGTGTGAACAACAATTTAACAATTTAGAATTTTGAAAGCACTTAAGTTTAAAGAAAAAAAAAATACTACGACGGACAGGATAGACACAATAAACAAGGGGGGGAGGATGCGAGATGGCGATTGGTGCAGAAATGCAGTGTTGCTGGCCACTGGTCACCTCTGCACGTTCTCAGACCTGTCCCCGCGGGTTGACGAGTGTCCCTGGCGCGTTTGCTCGGACGCTTGACGACCTTGCCCAGCCGGCGAGGCCAGACCGAGACGGCCACGGGAGCGACCACGGTTGAAGGCGACGGACGGCGGCTAGTGCGCGATGTCTTGCGCGTACCGACGGTCGACGGCGTGATGACTCGGCCGACGGACGGCGAAGACCGAGACGCGGAGAGAGCGAAGTGAGATTCTGTGTTGCGGAACCGGTGGGGACGACCGAAGCGGCCGACTTGGGATTACCGCGGGGCGAAAAGGCGAAAGCCAGCGGACCACAGCGTGATCCTCGACTCTCGGTAATTTTCGCCCTGGCGTCGTCCCTTCGGCCGCAACGCGCCGCCAGACCCTGAAACGGTTAAGTTTCTGCGAGTCTGGCGCCGCTGACGTCCCCGTGTTCCTAGCACGCAAATCTCCACACCACTCACCCCGTGCCCAGGTATCCGCCGCTGCCGTCGTACCGAGTCGCCATCGCCGTCGCACCGAGTCGGTGTACCGTCGGGGCGGAATCGTTGCCCGGTACCTCTATCCTAGCCGCCGTGCCGTCGCCGTCCACCGTCGCCGTCGCTCCGCGTGACCGTGACTGCGGTCGGGCGCTCGCCGAGCCGCCAGAGGGTCTCGCGCGTCATCGACGACCGAGCTCGCCACGCCAGCTAACCCGTCGCGCCGCGGGTGCAGGTCGGAGAACGTGCGCGGGTGACTTACCGCCGCGCACCGTCCGTGCTCTTTCCCGCATCCTCCCCTCCATTCCGTCGCCGTCTTCCTGTCCGCCGTCTTCGCCCAGCTTCGGACGTCTCCTTATCGGCGGCAGAAGCAGCAAAGGCCGCGGAAGAAGCGCCTCAGGCTCTTCCACCTCTTTGGAGGCGCCTTGCCGTCTTCCCGTACAGTCGTGTCTTGGTCGCCGCTCGGCATTCCTCCACCGTGCGAGGAGACGGTCATCTCGACGCCTTCAGCTGCCCACGCCTCTCCTGCTGCACCTCCGAGAGTCGAGTCTCCGGACTCCGACTCCAGGGTCTGCACGTCACCAACGGTGGTGACCATGTCAATGGCAGCCAGGATGGGCGCGACCAGACGAACGAGATATTCTTCCGTCTTATCGGCGAGTGCTCCTTCTATTTTGTCCGTAATAATGTCCTCCAACATTTCCATTAGTAACACGTTTACCGCGGCGCGGTCGATGTCGCAGTTGTTGGTTGCCATACTTTATAAGTTTTGAATATCGAAAATAATTTTTGCTTGTCCTTTAGGATTCGATCGAGAATTGGTAATGAGCTAAATAATAATATTTCAACACATATACCGATCTCCGAGAAAATCTCCCAGACGACGGTGTGTGTTACTAGCCAGCTAGTATGTTTATCGTTCTGGTCGGCCCGCAGCATTAGAATTTCGAGCGCGTTAACAATAGTAATATAATAACAATTTTTATTTTATTTGCAAACAATTCCCAACACATTTTCAATTATATAAATACAGTTGTAAGTTTGCTGACCTCCTATAAGCAAAAGCTTGGTTGAAGGTGAGAGGTTCTCAAATTAGACATCAAATTTAAATTCAAATAATAACAGTAAAGTACAATATAAGATTTACTTAATACAAAATAGAGCGTTCATTTTTCCAAAGACCACTATTATTATTGATAAATATGGCCGTGTGTCATTAATCAAAAACAAAAATTAAACTTGTCTTTGTGAATATTGTAATACGTTTATATACGTAATGTACCTAATCAATATATTTCGTCGAAACTCCATAATGTAATTTGTTAAATTACAGTACCTATACCTACTGGCTACTTGAATACTATATTTTCGTACTACAGACTACAGTCTACTACAGTTTAGGTAATTTATAACGTAGGTATAATCAGTGATCTATATTTGAGTTAATCATTTTCGATTTTGATAAAACATGTATAGGTAAGTATATTGATATTACCTATGTAATAAACTAATAACACATAATATCCATATTAATATTATTATCAAATACTAGTGATGGGTCGAACTGTTCGAATCTCGAACCGAACCGAACCGAACCCTTGATGTTCGGTTCGGTTCGAAATTCGAACTCGGCATGAAAAATATTCGAACCGAACTATCAAGCATCTCTTACTGTTCGAAAATCGAACTTGAAAATATTTGTCTCTAACCAGACTTATTGGCCACGATAGTTCAAACTTAAAAATAAATAAAAATTGATAATGGTTATTAAGAAATAATTAGACTATTGGCGATAGAAAGTTATAGCTGTGGCACGTCATGTATTATTTATAATAATAATGTTATTGTTCCTCGCCCGTTACACCCCCCTCCGATAACCAATGGCTAAGTTGTTTATCACCCATAGGGGCCGGGCGTACCTACATTCATAACACAAATATAGATACTATGGTTGCACGACGGCCTATATATGTAAATCTTCATTATGGGATATTCTTAATGAACGATCAGCCACTATTAAACATATGGAGCGCCAAATAGATTATGTTTTGAGAGAAGTGAGCTTAATTATTTATTTTTATGATAACTGAAATGAGATTAATTTAAAATTAAAATATTTTTTTTAGATACAGGAATATTTAAAACTACCACTGATTTCTCCAACATCAAATCCTTTAACTTGGTGGAGCTCTAACCAAACTACATTCCCAAATTTATTACCAGTTGCAATGAAATATCTAGGTATTCTTGCCACGTCTGTTTGCTCTGAGCGCATGTTCTCTAAAGCAGGACAAATTGTTACCAAGAGGAGACAGAGACTTAGTCCTGGATCAGTAGAACAATTAGTATTTCTACATGATAATTTATAAATTAATTAATGATATTTTATATACCTATATTTTAAAAATAAATAATAAATATTATGTATTATGTATATTTCAATTTTCAATTTTATTTGTTTTCTTAATAATTAATTATTAAATTATTATTATTTATTGTGTACCTATGTAAAAAAAAATAAGAAGAAATCATCTAAATTTATTATAAATACAATTACATAAACATAAAACTTTAAAAGTTTAAATGTAGAATAGGTAGGTAATACAAACATTTTAAATACAATAGTAATTTATTACTAAATACTAATTAATAATTGTGGTTGATTTAATTTGTAGGCTGGTACAATGTACATGATAAAAAGTATTGAGTTCGAGTTCGAGTTCGACTTAAAATGATTCTAGGTTCGGTTCGGTTCGGTTCGGTAGAAAATATTACGGTTCGGTTCGGTTCGGGTTCGAAAAAATAATTTAAAGTTCGGTTCAAGTTCGGTTCGATTTAAAAAATCAGCGTTCGACCCATCACTATCAAATACAGATCCAACTATCCAAAAAAGGTCAAGTGTTGATATTTGACATGTTAGATGTATCTATTAACAACTATCCATGCGGGTATTATAATCAGTGGCGTATTTACGGGGGGGGGGGGTCCATGGGGTCCGGACCCCTCCCATTGACTCGTGTCTCGTACATGTTAAATGTTGTGCAGTTTTTACAAGATTAAAAAACAAATTTTATTATACGATTTTACGGATTGTATAAAAAATTTTCGAAGCTATAGTTATATCAACATTTTCAATAAATATCGTGATTATTTTTATCAGTTGGTTACCGGAAATGGTTGAAAAATACCAAATTCATTCTTTAAATCAAATATTTTGTAGTTTTGTACATTGCCAGTATCTACAACCACTCCAGAGAGATCTTTTTCAAACTTTTTAAGGTTGAAAAGTTATCTAAGATCAACTATGAATGAAGTAGGTACCTAATGTAATTAAGGAAATATTTGTATAAAAGTTATAACATATAACTATATATTCGATTCTGAGGGATCTATTGGTTCTACAATGGTGTTTATTTTTTTTCCCCGTATACAAAATTTCTTCCAGAAGGAGTGCTTCGATTTCAACATGTATAGACATATAGTAACTTATCTTTTAGAAAATTGGATCAAGATTACTATCTTAGAGAGGTCATTTTTTGATTTTCTCAATAGTTATTTAATGCCACTGTAAAAACCACCAAAAAATTACGAAAAACCTCTAAAAATGGGATTTTAATTTCTAACACTTTGTCTATCACCATAGAAAAAAATAAAAAATAAAAGTATTTCATTATTAATTCAACTAACAGGCTATAATAAATAATAACAATATAAAATATCTAGACTGACAAACCGTCTTCGCTCGGAATCGTTTTTCTTATACAATGATATTATATTATATCATTGAGTTCAACTTGTTCAAGTTTAATACAATTCATTATACATTGACCCACTTGTAACCTACTGTACAGCAGCAGAGTGACATCCACTCACCCGCTTTTTTTTAAATTTGTTTTGTACATATTATTATTTAATAATTAAAAACTCGACAATTTTATATCGTCTTATAAATATGGTATATTTTATTTAATAAAGAGTAAATGGGTGGTGTGGGGGGCTTCGTCCCCCGTGGCTCTGTGTTCTGGAGTTCTGGACCCTCCCCATGACAAATTCCTAAATACGCCACTGATTATAATATGTCAATTATTACAGAAACGAATTATACATAATATTATTACAGTTGTCAGTTATGAACAAATTTTATTTTATTGCCGTAAAACATGTTATAAAATAAAAATAAGTATGTTGTACCTAGCTATGTGTATGTACTTAATAAATTAAAATTTTAATAATTTTATCAAAAGTACGAACTTAAATATTTATACAAAGTCACAAAGATCTTAATATAATATTTCAAACATTTTCAAAAGATTATATCTTTATACTATCGAATATTGTATTCTTATTAAATCTATAATATAAATATATATTATAATATGTACTACATATTGTCGACATATTTACCATTATAATATGTATCTATTATGTTTTCCTATGCGGCTATGTGCCTATGTAGGTATTACGGTTTTGCATGGTATATCGTACGACCAAAACATTTTTTTACAAGAAAACTTGGAACTTTATTAACTTAAAAGTTTTTGATCTAATCAGTGTTTCTCTACAATTGTTTTACAAATAATTGGCGAGTAAATGTATAATCAATACCTACGCGTACTACGTAAGTAGGTTATATACTTATATATAGTCTAGTCTATACCACGTATATATATATAGACATATAGTAGCCGGTACACAGTCTGTTGCTTACTTTATTGTACACTCTACTCTATAGGTACTCTTAGCGACTTAGCCCTTATAGGCATTAGGCAGTGCGTGGCCTAAAATTCTAAAGGGGGGTTCACAATACACCGTGATTAATTTACACGACACGGTGACGGTGTAGGTGAACCTGGCTTAACAGTTCAACAGAACAACCAGTTAAATTTAATAAGAAGTTATAAATCTATCCACTCTAAAAAACACTAGCAATTATTATTTATTATATAGACAAACTATGTTGATTAAAGCATAACAGGCATGATGACTTACTTCGTAAAAACTCGAAATTAAAAGTACCTATGAATATAGGTAATATATATACTTAAGTTTATTATTCCTACCCACTCACGATTTTTGAACCATCAGGATCTATAGGTACGGCACCAGTGACGTATTGCTAAAAATATTCGTGGGTAGGTACCTATACGCATTTTTCATTGCGACTGGTAAAAACTAAAAACCTTATCATAGAAAAAAAAATGTTCTTACTTCTCTCAAAATTAATATTAAATCGGTAAATTAATACTATACTATAATCGGTTAAATAAATATTTCACCGAGGCCTAATTATACCGATTATCCAAGTACAAGCAGTATAACTACCTACTAACTAGTATAAGTTTTAAATTCAAACATTTAAATTATCTGATGCTAAAAAATCTATACCCTCCTTTGAAATGTTCGCATATGACATAGTATTATTCAACAGAGTATCATACATATACAATCACTAATCAGTGAGCAAATTGGGTATAATAGATTTTTTTTATGGGTAAAAAATAAAAATTAATAGTTGATATTTATTGAGTTTATGGTTCTATCTTTGGTTTGGTCATTGGTTCTGAAAATATTTTTTGATAATCACCTGCTATTATCTACTTACTACGTGTAGGTTCCTAATGACTAATGAGTATTAAAAATTCCAAACGACAACAGAATATTTTGTTTACATCAAATACTTATAGGTATAAAAGGGATATCCAGTACAACAGTACATACTACCTACTGAACCACCGTAGACCATGGTACATTTAGTGGGTAAATACACTAAAAAATTAACTAGAGAAGTGAGTACCTTATACACCGTTATGGTATTACATAGGTACCTACCCACAAAACATCACTGGATAATGGATATACTAAGTGTTCAAGGTCGATACAAATTCAAAATTTTTCCATGTTTGTATCACGAACATATAAAACTAGTTTTTCTCTTTAAAAATTATGAGATCTTTTATTAAGCCCACTAGCAAGTTGGCTAGTAAATTACTAGCAACTTGGTGTTATACTTATATAGTTATATAATTAGGCTTGGTAATTTAGTAAACGTTTACATATTATTATAATTTATATTGCATATTTTAGAGGTACTTGCTTACCTTTTATAATTAGACCTTTTTTACAACGGTTGTCAGGATAGAAATTTAAAAAATAAAGCAATCTAATTGTGTTGTAACGTGTAATAGTAGTTCCCACGATTTAAGATATATTAAATATTATATATTTAAGGTAGGTATGTCGTATGTCTTAAATAGTTAAATCTGGTACTGACCTACTAATATTAGTACCTAATATTGTATGCTAATTTTCAAATCTGTATTCATTCTTCAACAATTGGTCTACAGCTATTGGCAACACTGATAAACTTTATCATTATCTTAACGATAAGAGAACTAAAAAAAATGTATTGTTTTGATAATGACATTTATAGATAACATTTTATATTATACATATTAATATAGTAATATTTTATATTATACAGTATACTACTTAATAGTTAATAGTTATGCATAATACATATTATTATGATTTATGTTTATGAAAATGTTGAGAATTCTTGATCTTTTTTATTTTCAAATAATTGTTAATATAATATTATTTTGAATTATGTTTGATAATGGTAAATTCAATTTATTATAACACAAAATTAAAAAAAATAACTAAATCTAAAAACAATTTATCCGAATCTAAATTAATTAAATTAATTAAAAACATTCAATCTTAGTATCTGATTTACCAAATTTTATTTAATTTTAACATTTAATTGAAATTATTGTAAAAATGTTGCCTTTGAAACCACCAGTACCAAAAAAAAATGTAAAAAACATTAAACTAGTTGATTTTCCAATTTATGATGAAAATGGAGAAATTTTAGATCAAAATTCATGGCCAAAATACCAAGGAATTTTTAATGGAAAAGTTATTATCATCAACGATTTAAATGACAAATCACGTCTTTGCAATTTGGTTTGTTAAATGTTAAAATTTTATTTTTAGGAATATGAATTAATCTTTTTTAATATTAGGGATGTTTTGGACAATTGGGTATAATTGACAAGGACAAATTCATAGATTACAAAACCCTACAAAATCAAGTTCTAAGGCAAAAAAAGAACTGGCAAGCAATGGAATTAGTGCCATTTGATTTTCCTCATAATAACCAAAACGTGACTGATGAAAAAAACTTACACATCAAACTTCAAGAAGATTATGTTGCTAATAAGCCAGTTTATAATAATTGGAAAGAATTAAAATCAAGTTGTTCTACAGAATATGAACAGTTGTTAATTCTATCTGGCGTTCAACATGAATTATCATACTTTTTACTTTTAGAAGAAGCCTTTTTTTTATGTTACACTTTAGAATGTTTGGAAATGCGAAAAGAAGACAGTTCACTTATAAGTATAGTTGAATGTTGGAAGCAATTTAATGGTTTGAAAAAAAATTTTCCCTATTTTTATGCAGCTTATCATTATTATAGATCAAAAGGATGGGTTGTCAAACCGGGACAACAGTATGGTGGAGATTATGGTAAGTTATTAATAATGAATTCCAATAATTATTTTTTTAATTGGTACATACATTTTTTTAGTACTGTACAAATCATCACCTATTTACTATCATTCTTCATATGTGGTAGTGATCAGCGTTAATGGTCAAAATAGTGAATCGCTACCATCATGGCCTTCGTGGTATGGATGTGGTAGAGCAATAGAAGCTGCCAGTAAAGAGCTACTTATATGCACAGTTCTTGGTCCTGCATATGAAGAAGGAATGCTGATCGATCTGTCACAATACACTGTCAATGACATTATAGTCAGACGTTGGGTGCCATCTCAAAACAGAAAAAAACCTTAATGTTGTTAATATGAGTTAACGTTACAAAAAAAAATAGTATATTGTGTGACTAAAAACAAAAATATACAGATTAAATGACTATTTTAGGTCAGTTCTTTCTAATCTATGATTTTTTTTTAATTTCTTTAACTTTTCATCTTCTGTACTTCTGCATTTTTTTTAATTCCTGTTAGTCTGTATTGTCTTCGTTCTTGTAAATATTGATCTCGACATTCTTTAATAAAATCTTCATTGACAAACCACTTAGCCATACAATCATTTAGTCCTTTTACTTCTTTTCTGCATTTATAAAACATCCAGAATCCAGTATTCAAGCAACAATCTCCAAAAACTAAACACAGTTTGAAACAATTAATTTTTACCAATAAATAACAAACCTAGACCTAGTGATATTACCTTTATTTTCTTCAGAACATTTTTCATATTTTGCTCGTTCTCGTACAATTTTTGGTATTACTACATTTTGTTCAATTTTTCTTAATTTATAGCTATCAGGATCTCCTGGAAATATAATTGAAACCATTTTTAAAGAGATAAACATTTAAGGAAAGTATCATTAGAAAATATGCATACCCAACCCGTGCGGTCCTCCTCCATATCGAGGTGTACGTTCCTCCTTAACTTCTGAGGATGCAAACATCACAGCACACAATAGTGCCTATTATGATGATGACAGTAAAAAAAAAAGTTTGTCTATAAGCTAGTATTACAAATGTATAAATTGTAAGAATATTATTTAAACAGAAAGAATATTTTTAAAACTAAAAGTAACTTGAAACAATATTACATAACTATATGAATATTTTATGATTTTAAATTCCAAAAATGTCCACTTGCAACTTACTTTCCAAGCTATTTCTAAAACATTAATCCTGCTAATATTAATTTGATATTACTTTATCAATCGCACTATCAGTAATTTTGATTTTCTTCATTTTTATGGTTTAACCATGTTTAACCATGGTCTAACCTCAATTTAATAAGAAATTAGTATTTTAGGTTATGTGATTAGTTTGTTGTCAAACTCAAATTCGCTTAATCATTTTTCGAATACATAATATATACTAGTCACTGTCTAGTGTCTACTCAGTACTTACAAATACAATACTTTGTAGTTTGTACTGAATATCTTGATTCTTGAATCTTCAACGCGTTGAGTTTCTTTAAACAACACAGTTGTTGATGATTTAACATAAGTTTGTAATTTTTAAACGTAACTGTTACCGACAACACAGGTATGTCATATAATATTATTCAGTTTGTATATGTTTAAACACTAACATATTACATTAACCTTTTGTCTGTAATTTATTCGGTTTTGTTTTGCGGATAGTTCAAAAGTCATGGATCGTCTATTGAGGTTGGGTGGTGGTATTCCTTTGGGACAAGGGTCGGCACCTGCTGCCGATACTCCTGTTGTAGACACTGCTGAACAAGTATATGTGTCGTCGTTGGCCTTGTTAAAGATGTTGAAACATGGACGTGCTGGAGTTCCTATGGAAGTTATGGGCTTGATGTTGGGTGAATTTGTGGATGATTACACCGTACGTGTCATTGATGTATTCGCCATGCCTCAAACTGGAACCGTAAGAATGTTTTACTATTATTTTTTTTCCCTTGATGTTAATAATTAATGATTTCAGGGTGTAAGTGTTGAGGCTGTGGACCCAGTATTCCAAGCAAAGATGTTGGATATGTTGAAACAAACAGGCAGGCCAGAGATGGTTGTAGGATGGTATCATTCTCATCCAGGGTTTGGCTGCTGGTTGTCTGGTGTAGATATTAATACACAACAAAGTTTTGAAGCTCTCTCTGAAAGAGCTGTTGCTGTTGTAGTTGACCCAATTCAAAGTGTCAAAGGTATTAATTTGTTTATTATTTTTATATATGCGAATACAAAAAGTAAATTAAAATTAAATCTAATAAGCATAGTTAAGTAATTTAATATAGTATAGATATTGCAACTTTTTTAACAGTTTAGTTTTTTAAATACACTTTACTAGTGTAGTCTTATCAAATCATTTAAATGAGTTATTTTATTTTTAAAATCTTAATGTTTTTAGTGAAATGGCAACCATTATTGAAGTATTTTTTGTCAATTTAAAATTAAAGATTTAAAGAAAAATATTTTGTGAATGTTTATGGAAGAGGTATTCACACTTTTTCATCCCACGGCTCCTTCTCATTAAAATGTTTAGGTAACTCAAATTATTAAGGACATAAAAACTTTTATTAAATTATTTTTTATTTATACATTAATTTTCAGACATAGAATGTATTAAATATGCATAGAAAACCAAAATTGAATATAAAATGTTAAGAATAAAATAATATTTAAGTTTTAGTAAAATGATTATTGTTACACACTAATATTGCCAACATCATTATTCTATTCATTATTTTTTCTCATCTGTACCGCAGCTCTAAGGTATTCCTTGAATGTACAGTTTGAATGCCTGAGGGTTATGGTGTAAGGGTATAAACTAAATTTAAAAATTACATACTAGTATAGTACACTTGAACAAAAAAATATTAGGTACCTATACTTGTATACTCTAGTTCACTCCATATATTTATAATTACATATTATTAAAAAAAATGTAATAGATTTTTAAATTGCATTAATATAATGTTAATGTCATATTAGTATTTATGTATCTATTAGCTCAATCTGAAATCAATTATATTTTTTTTTATTACTTTAACAGATTCTGAGCTTCATCATACCTACTATACTTTAACATAATACTCTATTCATTGTAAAAAAAAACACCTGATAATCATACCACATCTAACCTTAAAAAGACATACTCACATATCCTATTAACACATAACTACATAATATACCAAAATACACCTTCAGTAGTTCCAATAATTATGTGTCATTAGCTTTAATATTAGAGTGAATTAACCTATTTTTAAACTTAAAATTAAGAACATTATATGTTTTCTCTTATTGGAATTTTACAATGTTTTACATACTCATAACTTGTTTAAAAACTAAAATATTGTAAAAATTAAACGAGAGACCGTAGATAATGTTTTCACCTTTAAGTCTTATAGTATACTCTATTAAAAATAAGAACAGTAGTCAACTTTTGCGTAAGGGTGTTTGTTCCAAAGCACTGGCCAATCACTTTGACTCGATAGGAAAAGAGTCTGACCTTCGCTTACAAAAACTCATCACCACTGATTACCATTCTTATTTTGAATAGAGGTTAGGTCAATTCACTATAATATTATAGTTACTAACTCAACATTTGAACTTCTGAATGTAATATATTTTGGTTGTTATGTGTTAGTAAAACATAGACAAAGACAATAAATGTAGGTCCTATTAAACTCTTCCAGACTGATAATAGGCAATAATGTCTATTAATTCTAAACTAAGAACAAAAAAATTAAGTTACTTTAAAAAAAAAACGTATCTGTTATTCTATAACATTTAACAAACATAATATGCTATGTATGCACTCTATTTAATTATTTACTAATGTTCTTTTAATTATTGAGAAAAAAATAATAATTAATTTAGCTTGTTATTTATTGTTTAGGAAAGGTAGTTATTGATGCCTTCCGTTTAATCAATCCCAATATGATGGTGCTTGGCCAAGAGCCAAGACAAACTACTAGCAACTTAGGACATTTACAAAAACCTTCAGTTCAAGTCAGTAAACTATTTAATATTATTTTTTTGATAATAATTGATGATACATTTTACATATTGCAAAAGATATAATATCATAGGTGAGTTGTAACATCTTATTTTTCATTTTAGGCTCTAATTCATGGTCTTAATCGTCATTACTATTCCATTTCAATCAACTACCGGAAAAACGAACTCGAACAAAAAATGTTATTGAATTTACACAAGAAATCATGGATGGATGGAATGGCACTTGAAGATTATGAGAAGCACTGTGATACCAACCGAACTACAGTCAAAGAAATGCTAGAATTAGCTAAGAGTTACAATAAAGTAAATACCTATTTTATTGTATAGAAAACAATTATTTACTCATTACTAAATGTATTAAATGTAATTGTTAAAGGCTTTGGAAGATGAGGATAAAATGACACCAGAACAATTGGCCATTAAAAATGTAGGCAAACAAGATCCTAAGAGGCATTTGGAAGAAAAAGTCGATAATTTAATGTCCGGAAACATTGTTCAGTGTTTGGGTTCTATGTTGGATACTGTAGTATTTAAATAATACTTATGAAAATATAATGCAATCAAGGAAAAAAATATGGAGAGAAATAAATTATTTTAAATTGTATATCAGAATTTAATGGCTAATATTTGTTTGCCGCTCCAATATTTCTATGAATATTACTCATAAGTCATAACTTTAATTTCTCTTTTTTTTTATTACAAATAAATCTTGATTAATAAAGGTTTCTATTCATATAATTTAAGCTAATATCATCGTTCATATTATTAGGCTTTAATTTAAAAAAAATAAAAATTCTCAATTTTATTTTAAGGTATTAAAGTAAAAAAAGGAATAATGAGTGTAATAAATAATAATAATATTTAATAGTTTACTAACTATTCAAGTGTTTTCATATAAAATAATTTTAACTAAGTTTTTATTTAATAAAAAAGTCTTTTTAAGAATTTTCCTCTCATTAATTATCATAAGTATTTATAAATCAGTGGTGGCTTGTAGATTATTAAAAATAGTAAAAGAGTTTTAAAAACACAAAGTCATTTACTACGTTTATATGATGGCGTTAAAATGGTTTAAGACTAAACCGTATTGAAAGTTAAAACGCTCGCGCTATGTAGTTTAAGAATTTAAAACCGTTTTATTTGCTTAAACCGGTTTATCAGATGTACATATAAACGTTTCAGCAAATAAAACGGTGAAACTTTCAAAATGGTTTAATCTTAAACCATTTTAACGCCATCATATAAACGTAGTAATTAACAGTTAAAGGTAATTTACAAATAGCTGTAAGCAGCTTCATGAATATGAATAGGTGACTATTGTCCTTAAATGTACTTTATAAAATACAGATATGAGCATTTATGAATGTTTATTAGTTTTTATACTGTTTAACTACAATGAAGTACACAAACTGTTGAATGAGGGTTGTGTAAGTCCCTTAGTATTTTTTTACTATACATATAGAGTATAGACATAAAATAAATTAAGTTAAATAAATATTTTGATATCATTTTTTATTTTAACCCCTCCCATTGAAAATATCTGTGTACACTACTGGTGAATTAACAGTACAGTCAAATGTGTTTTGTTTGTCTCTCACATCATTTAGTTTTTTTTTATATAATTCTATATGATTTATACTCTTTTAAATTAATTGCTGTACAAACATTTTTAAAACTTTATTGAAACATCATACTTTTTGTATAAAATGTATATTATTATTCTTATATTATATTTCCTATTTACATTAAACTATTTGGGTAGTGCTTATTGTTCATACACTTGTGTGCATAGTACATATTATATTCAAGTTGCTTATGTTTGAAATGTTTAAAATTAAACCTCTAAATGTCTGCTATATAAATCTGTTCTAAAATCACATTTTCTATACAGTCTATAGATATAAAAATAATTAAGTTATTACATTTCTGAAATTGATTTTGTAATAATCACTAAATTAAACTTGAAATTTGCATATAACCATCTTACTAATGAAAACAATTTAAATTAGCTCTTAACCTCTTGCTGTTTATTTCAAAAAGTCCACTGATTTTATGACACAAAGACAAAGGTATTGCAATTTAGTTAATTCGATAAATATATTATGCACTAAAACTTTATAATTAACATTATTAATCTAATATGTTACGTATAAGGTATAGGCAAATCAATTTTTGATGATGTTGATGTAAAATACGCTGCAATAATAATTAATAATGTTAAATAAAAAAGATATCCTTGCAAACCTCATAATTTATTAAAACAGGAGTATTAAATGTGAATATACTTATTTGTGCAATTAAAATATTAAAAATCTTTGTTCTAATTCTAAGTCCTTAGTGGAATTATTTTATAGGGCCTAATTATGTGTTTAATACCCCATACCGCGTATGATACAAATTATATTTTATATCTACGTGTAATATGGAATTATTAATCGTGTAACAGTTAATTTGTGACTGCATTTACATTATTTTAATTAATAACAAATTACCATTTATGGATTATTTTTAATTAATCAGATTACAAATGATAAGCTTTGATGTTTTTTGAAAGCTGTCGCCTGTCACCAAAGGCTGTCACAATAGTTTATATTTTATCAGTTATGGACTTAGATAAGACCCCAGTACCTGACTTTTTAATAAATATGTTTATGTGATTAAAGATTGTGAAACTTAAACTTATTTAACTAGGCTACGAAATATGAATATGTAAAAAATTAGTAGGTAGTATGATAAAAGAGCAAAGCCCCTTAGTTTGTGTGCGCTGTGTGGTACTAAAATGTATAATAAGAAAAGTTATATTATGTATTATGTACAATGTACTTTAATAAGTGCGTATAAGCAATAGAACATACCTACTCATAATACCCATCTGGACATCTATGATTTATAAAACATTGATTTGTAAAATACAAATATACAATATCCAAAATAGGGAGAAGGTAGGTATATATATTTATACATAGGCTCAGCGTTAATATATGAAGAGTGTTCCTGATCATTAGGAAGGTTACTGTATGTAAATCAAATTAAGCACAACATAATTAAAACGATTTCGATTGAAAACAGTCTGTCAGCTTTTATTACCAAGTATACAGGGTGTTTCTGAAATTAATGAGGAAACTAGTATATGCGTACTCAGTGTGATGACCCAATGATGATTTTTTTGAAAATTTTTTCTACCTTCAAAATCTGGGTTTTTTCAATTTATTTTTAGAACATTATATTAAATGTAAAAATAAATACTCAAGTTGTATTTTTTGTAAAAATCTCATACGAATCGAGTCGTCACATCATTTTTGAGCTTGTCGCGCGTTTTTCACGCTCGAACCGCCGATTAAAAAAAAATGGTGTGGCACATCGATTTGTATGAGAAAACTACAAGATAAACAGTGGTGATAGGTAGTTATTTGTTGAAATTTAACATACATGATTAATTAACACATTGTTTTACATTGTCAACTAATAAAAATGATAAATAATAACATAATTAGGGTTAACAGAGTCTTAAATGATCGAATTTATGTGTTAATTAATCGTGTATGTTAAATTTCAACAAATAACTATCACCACTGTTTATCTTGTAGTTTTCTCATACAAATCGATGTGCCACACCATTTTTTTTTAATCGGCGGTTCGAGCGTGAAAAACGCGCGACAAGCTCAAAAATGATGTGACACCTCGATTCGTATGAGATTTTTACAAAAAATACAACTTGAGTATTTATTTTTACATTTAAGATAATGTTCTAAAAATAAATTGAAAAAACCCAGATTTTGAAGGTAGAAAAAAATTTTCAAAAAAATCATCATTGGGTCATCACACTGAGTACGCATATACTAGTTTCCTCATTCATTTCAGAAACACCCTGTATAT